>CAUYQV010189012.1:0-77231 GCA_963574575.1 Galagoides demidoff
GTGGTCCCAGCTACTTGGCAGCTTGGGAGGCTGAGGCAGGAGACTCGCTTGAGCCCAGGAGTTGGAGGTTGCTATGAGCTGTGATGCCATGGCACTCTACCCAGGGGGATAGCTTGAGGCTCCGTCTCAAAAAAAAATAAAAAAATAAAAAAAAATAAAAAGAAATTCTGGAGAAATGGGGCCAGGTCAGTGAGTGGCTCGTGCCTGTAATCCCAGCACTCTGGGAGGCCGAGGCAGGAGGACTGCTTGAAACCAAAAGTCTGAGATAAGCCTAAACAAAAGAGTAGGACTTTGTCTCTACAAAAAATTTTCCCAATTTTGGATAACTTTTAAAGGATAAATTTACAGAAATAGAGTCAAGAAGTCAAAGACAACAAATGTGTTCATGTAAGAGTTCTTGGGTCGTTTTTCTATTTTTTATTTTTTTTGGCCAGGGCTGGGTTTGAACCCACCACTTCTGGCATATGGAACCAGCACCTTACTCCTTTGAGCCACAGGTGCCACCCCAGGTTGTTTTTCTAAAATACCTTCTTATGACTGTATGATAATTTCAGGACCTTTTTTTTTTTGAGACACAGTCTCACTTTGTCACCCCCAGTAGAGTCTCGTGGCATCATATCTCACAGCAACCTCAGGCTCTTGGGCTTACTTGCTCAGCCTCCTAAGTAGCTGGGACTACAGGTGCCCACGACAACACTCGGCTAGGACCATCTATTTTTCATACATCTCTTGAAATCTTTAAAAATGTTACTTGTGCTGAAGTTGACAATGAAGAATTTATAACTTCCTTGGAAAACACACTGGAACATTGCAGCTCGGGTTGGTCTCATTCCTGTTGGCTTGGATAAAGGGCTGAAAAGTTTTGATCTCATGATGTACAAATGAACCCTTCTGTACAATCCTTCAAAAATATCATAAGGAAACCAGTGTGGAGTCTACTGCAGCGAACCTGTCCAGCCCCCAGCGGTCCTGCAGGTCCTCGTGGAGTAAGTGGAAGGGAAGACGAAGAGGACTAACAAACATGGGATTGGAGGACAGCATTAACTCAGTTCATCAAACTCCCTCTTCACCAAGGACAGCTAGAAAGGAAAGTGTGGTTCTCAAAGACAAAAGGCTGCTAACAAACTCCCCTGACAGGATAGGGGGTGCCTCAGAGGGGATGTTCAGTAAAGACGCAGCAAAAATGCCTTAATGTTACACAAAAAACTTCTGGTCTCTGCCTTACACAGAGGCACGTGAAATTCGCACATGAAATTAAGCACATATGAATTTCACGTTTAAAGTCCCAAGTCAGCTGTAGGTGGAAAGCTGTTCCAGTTTGGAGAATTCAGTCTTGTGTTGGGATGGGAAACCCTTGTACATATGGCGTCTTCTGTCACCTAAGGTTCTCAGAGCCCTGATGACCAATCCATTCCTGCTCAAAACACATGTGTGGGCAGGTGGAGAATGGCATAACCATTCTTTTATAGACTGGAAACCAAGATCAAGGGCATTTTCGCCAGGTCCGCTGGTGAATCTCTGAGACAGAGACCTTTTTTTTAAAACCCTAACCTTCTGGACATTACACTATCAATTTTCATTAGGGCAAAATGCTATTTAAAAGCACTGTGGTTAAGGTAAGCACAGACTCTGCAGCCAGACTGTCTCTGGGTTCAAATTCCAGTCCTACCACCAACTAGCTGTTGGTCTCAGGCAAATGATCTAACCTAAGACCTTAATTTCCTCATCTATAAAGTGAATTATGGCACCTACCGCAAAGGGATGTTGGGAGGATTAAAGAACATGTTCCCCATAAAGCATTCAGCAAAGCACCTGGCACATGAAAAGTGTGTAATAAAGGGTGGTTATTATCATCCAGACCTCACCAAAGATGATCTCATTTACAACTGAGAACACAGAGGCAACTCTTTGAGCACCCAGTACAGAAAGGATCTGAGGTTTCTTTATCCATAGGCTCAGGCGTCCGTCTTCAAACTACGGCCCGCGGGCCACATGCAGCCCACCTAAGACATTTATCCAGCCCACCGGATGTTTTTGCCACTGCTGCCTGTCCTGCTTAGCAGCTGACTCGTCCCGGGGCCTGCAGTCCAGACCTACAGTCTGAGGGACAGTGAACTGGCCCCCTGTTTAAAAAGTTTGAGGACCGGGTGGTGCCTGTGGCTCAAAGGAGTAAGGAGCCGGCCCCATATGCTGAAGGTGGCAGGTTCAAACCCAGCCCTGGCCAAAAACTGAGAAGTTTGAGGACCCCTGCTAGACCCTCAGGGATGCAGGAAAGGGGAGGACTTTTTTCTCATACGTGTTCCAGCCCTCAGTGTAATCTTGCTTTGCAGTGGCAGCCCCCCACGTGCTCCTCTGCCTACAGCCCACCACCCCAGCATCTCTCCCTTCCCCAACATCTCAGTGGGCTTCCTGAGTCATATGGGGAGATACAATTTTTGTGGGGACATTTTCCTACAGAACACTGCCTCATGGCCAATTTAGCACCATCGCTCATAAGCAATAAAAATAGATTTTCCTCTTTGGCTAAAATGATTAAAGGTTACTTTCTCATGGATGTGTTGACTCCATGGATTTTTCTAGGCTCATAACCATTTATCTTTAATGTATCAAAACCACTGAAAGAGGGCATTAAAACCACTTTGACAGAGAAATTACATATGCCTTCCTGCAGCTACTAAACCACTAGCATTTTACCGCAAGACTCAATCCTGAGCGGCAGGGAGACCTAGAATTAATGTTGGAATGAATGGGGGGAGGAGGGAAGAATCACTCAAGACCCAGGACATGCATTGAACATTTCTGCAGTTTCAGCATTAGCTAATTTACACTTATTCTCGGAAGAAGCTGCTTCTTTGTCAGGCAGCTGGAAGATACATTGTGCTAAATTTTCAGTCTCGTCAGTTCTTGCTCTGAGCATGTGTAGGTGCCTGGGCTGACAAACTTGGAGTTCACATGCAAAGGGGATCTGCAGATCTTCACAATATGCACGTAATAAGGATTAGGAAACATGTTTTGTTGGTTGTGAAAGTTAATCAGGAAATCCTGCCGACTAATCGCTAAGCAAGCAAGGGGTAGTGGCATTTGGTTTTTGATTTAATACCAGACAATATCCAGTGTGCGTGTTTTATTAGCATCACAAAACATGTGGATGTTTCTGTTTTTAAATGGACATAAAACACGAAACAGGTTGATTGCTTCTCGGACTTTCATGGAAGGTCCTTCTGGGACTGTCCCCAGCTGCCAGGGAGTACAAGGGAAAGGACACAGACAAGGTGGTTCTGCATGGCTGTGAGGGGGTATAAATAATGAACTGTAATACAGGGCAAATGTGGGAGCGACAAAGAGCAGAATCACAGCCAGGGGTGAAGGGACAAGGGGCATGGGGAGATTGGGGAGCACTTCCTGGAAGTGGTGTTTGAGCTGGTCCCATTGTTGGCTGTCTCCAGCAGAGAACCTGGAGGCCGCAGGCGTGACTATGAGCACATGTGCGGGCACTGGTGGGTCAGACAGGGAAGTGCAGTGGGAAGCGAGGCTGGGGAGCCAGGAGCCAGGCCTCCCTGCCTGGGGCCAAGAAGCCAGACTATGGAGCCAGGGGAGCAACAGGAAGCTTGAGGAGCTGGTGATTCCCAGCCTGTGCTTCTGGCCAGGCCCCCAGGCTGTCCTGGGGAAGCTGAGGACGGATCTCCCTCATCACTATCTTCTGCTAAGTCACAAAGCCCTGTACTCCCAAGGCTCATTGCTACCCAAATCCAGGGGAACCCCCCACCCCAGTGCCTCCTCAATGCCTGCTGAGCTCGTTGGAGCTATGCATAAATGCCGTGTGATCGAGCACCCACTGCACATGTGGCCCTACTAGCAGTCATGGTGGGGGCCAGGCCCAAAGACAATGAGCTCTTCTCTGGGGGGGGAAACAGGAGTGTTAAGAACTGTAACTTCCCAGGCACTCTGGCTCCCCTCCACTGTCACCCCAGGAGATGTCTTAGTGATATGTCCTAAATGGCTTGGCACAGACCTAACAATAGCTTCCTAGTTTATGTCTGTGACTTCCCTGCCCCCAGTCAGGAAGCAGGTATGTAACTTCTATGTGTGAATAAATAACCGTAAAGGCAAACATTCATGGAGTGAAACCACGTGCCAGGCTCTGTGCTGTGTCTCTACCAAACGCAGTAACCCACTCACTCCTCTTAGCTCCAGCCCAGGAGGGTGGCCGAGGAGACTCAGGCACGAGGGGTGAAGCAGCAGGTCCCCAGCACACACATCTGACGCAGGTTGCATCACCCCCGCCGAGACTGTGGACCTCTGACTCACTCAGGCCTATCTACAGGAAAACATTTGCTTTGAGCTGTACTTTGTGCTCTTCCTTTCAAAAAGTTCAAAATAATAAAGTGGTGCTCTCATGAAATGCACCGTTAAAAAGAGACAAGGATGTGACAGGTTGGTTTAGCGGAAAGAGACCGGATTCCAATCATGTTGGAGATGTGCTGAGTGGCTTCCACTAAGTCACAGCACTTCTCAAGTGCCCTGAAGATGTCCCCTGATCCTGAGATTCTGTGTGAAGATGCTTACCCTTGTGTAGTGTTCCCTCCGGATCCAGGCCCCCTCATATTATCATCTCACTGGGTCTCCTCTGCTTTCCCCCCACAATTCAGCCAGAGAATCACCCATGGATATTATTATTCCCATCTTGCAGAAAATTCTAATGATTGAAGAAAAATGAAAGTGGTTTAAGTGTAGTTTTTCAGGTAAGAGAAAAGCCAGATCACCTCTTTACTTTCAGTTATCTAAGAATACTAATTGTAGCTTCTACATAGAGAGAACATTTTTTGTGCCTTAAGTCAAAACCAAAGCCTGCACCATCCAGCCCCCTGCCCGTCCCCAGCTGAGAGCAGTCCTCTGTCTCCTTTTGGTGGCAGAACTGTGAACCTGAGTTTCTGTTGACTCTTCAAAAAGGTAAACAGACCTTCCCTCCTTAGAGGAGGGAAGATGTTTGCCAAAAACCATGCCATGAATAGCCAGCTTTATTTCTGGAATGCCTTCCTCACAGAGTTCTGATATTTATTAACTCAATGGAAGAACTACTGACAACTCGAGAAATTGGATGATGAATAAATACCACTGGCATTCATACTTTCCTCCAAACTGAAAGAAGTGCAATGAAATCTGAGTCCAGATACATCCCATTCACCCGGGTCCTTCCCTGGACCTAACAGTAAAACCTGCAGAAACCAGTTTCATCTCGAGCTCTGTTTTTATCACAAACACATGTGGAGCGAGGCAGTGTGCACAAACAGCCTCTGGGCCTCCGAGGGCCTTGCATTCACTGTTCAGATCCCTTCAGGAATTCGCTGGTCACCAGGTTGCAAACAAACCTCCCATGAGATGGTGCGTGAGGAAGCCAGCCAGCCCCTCAGGGCTGGGGCCAGGTGGCAGGAGGGACCGGAGCAAAGCTGCTGCCGCCTGGAAAGCCAGGCACAGGGCAATGGGTTTGCTTTGCTCTTTTTAAATTGATTTGCTTTTTGCTTCATGTTTAGGATAATGGCTTTCTTATTTTCCCCGCTCAGCATTTAAAAAAAAAAAAATCAAGGAACACAGAAGGAAACAAAGAAAAAAACAAGAAAATCAATCGAATCCTACTTCTCAGGAATAACCACTGCTCACACGCCCCGCACCTCACCCCAGCACTCCCTGTGAACACACCCACAGACGGAGGAAGGAAAGGGGGTGGACACACCAGCGTAAGTTACAAAAAGGGAGCTGTGCTCTACGCGGTGTTTCCAATAAAGGTGCGAATGTTAACTTGACTTCAATGAAGGAAAATGAAACTAAACTCAAACTGAAGGAATATTTAGATTTCAGGCAGACTGTGCAAGACTTAGGTTTCTTAAAAAAAAAAAATCTTTCTGGGTTTTGTAAGGACGGTTGGCCTTTATATGAAAATAGTAGAAAAATTATTAACTCGGTTTTCTCAGTAAGGACTAAAGTCAATCTCTTTCTCTACCTGCTGTCTTGTTCAGCCTAGCAAACTTACTAACAGCCTCTCCATCCTAGTTCCCTTTTCACAAACCACTGAGGAGCCCAGCAGACAGAGGAAATGTAAATTCTTCTCTTGACTTTTCATCAGCTCTGTCTTTCAGAATTTGTTCCTTTAGCCTCAAGGGTTCCTGAATGTCCTAGACAAATAACAAAACAACTGGATAGGCGTCTGAGGCCTCTAGATCAGAAACACCTGGATAAAAGTCTGTCTTCAGCCCTGCCAGAGAATTCACAACACCTTGTGAATACTGCCGCAATTACCCGCTCCCCCCCCCCCAAATTCAGCTAACCTTGACCTTAACCTTGGGAATTTTGCTTTTCTTTCTTTGGGATGTCACCCCATCTTCTTGTTCTTTTCTCCCTACTCACTAATCCTCTCTCTTTCCCCACTCTCTTCCCCTCTCTCACTTTCTCTCTCCTTTTATTTTATTTATTTATTTTTTGAGACAGAGCCTCAAGCTATCCCCCTGGGTAGAGTGCTGTGGCACCACAGCTCACAGCAACCTCCAACTCCTGGGCTCAAGCAAGTCTCCTGCCTCAGCCTCCCAAGTAGCTGGGACCACAGGTGCCCACCACAATGCCCAGCTATTTTTTTTTTTTTTGGTTGCAGCTGTCATTGTTTTTTGGCAGGCTGGGTTGAATTTGAACCCACCACCTTAGGTGTACGTGGCTAGCGCCTTAGCCACTTGAGCCACAAGCGCCGAGCCCTCTCTCCTTTTAAAAGATAAAATAAACTTATACTTTTATATCCTAGGCTAGAGACATTCTTTTCTCATCCCACAGTGGAGCACCTACTGAGATTTCCACCCTATCAGATTTTGTTTTTCTTGTTTCTTTTTCTTTGCTTTCTGTTGCCTAGGCTGAACGGAGTGTAGTGAAACCATCATTGCTCACTGTGGCCTCAAACTCCTGGGCTTAAGTGAGCCTCCTAAGTAGCTGCGACTACAGACACATACCACCATGCCTGGCTTAGTTTTCCATTTTTGGTAGAGATCTCACTATGCTGCCCAGGCTGGTCTCAAACTCCTGGCATCAAGTGATCCTCCTGCCTGGGCCTCCCAAAGTGCTAGAATTATAGGCATGAGCCTCCACGCCAGGCCTAAACATTCTAAAACCATTGTCAAAATTACAAGACGCAGTGGCTCCCACCTGTGATCCTAGCACTCTGGGAGGCTGAAGCGGGTGGATTGTCTGAGCTCACAAGTTCAAGAGCAACCTGAGCAATAGCGAGACCTCATCTCTAAAAAATAGCTGGGTACTGTGGAGGACCCCTGTAGTCCCAGCTACTTGGGAGGCCGAAACAAGAAAATCCCTTGAGCCCAAGAGTTTGAGGTTGCTGTGAGCTATGATATCATGGCTCTTTATCTAGGGCAACAAAATGAGAGTCTGTCTCAAAAATAAAAAAAATGTTAAGAAATTAGAGTACTTAACACTGGGTTTGAAGTTTAGGAAGCACCAATAAGAAAGGTGAACCCTCTCATACTTTCTCCCCCATCCTGATTTTATTGAGTTTATTATTCAGACTTGCTCATGGATTTGAAAATTTACAGCGTCTTTGATGATAAGTCTCTATATCTGAGCAGTCTTCATTTGTTATTGTTTTTGTTTTTTTTGAGACAGAGTCTCACTTTGTCAACCTCAGTAGAGTGCTGTGATGTCGTAGCTCACAGCAACTTCCCGAGTAGCTGGGACTATAGGCACCCACACACTGGTTACTTTTAGAGATGAGGTCTCACTCTTGCTCAGGCTGGTCAGGGGAGCGTGAACTCAGGCATCCACCCGCCTCGGCCTCCCAGAGTGCGAGGATTACAGGCGTGAGCCACTGTGCCTGGCCTCAGTCTTCATCTGCTAATGGGGCACAGCTGTTGAATAGAGTAAGGAAGATGATTTTGGCAAACCAAGAATGTCTTCCAAACAATTTTTCTGCAAACAAAACCCAAATAGGATTGATTGGCTTGTTTGTTCCTTCAGTAGAATGTAGGGTTAAAAGGCACCCCAGATATCACCTGGGGAAACCTTGTCATTTTACTGATGGAACTGGCAATCCCAGCAGGCTAAGTGGCTGTGCAGAGGTAACAACGATGTGGATCTGGTACTCATAGCCAGCTCTTTTTTATTAGATAGGCCCCGCCCTTGCACAAATCCAGAAATAGCCAAGTTAGGCAAATGCATCTTGCTGAATGTGAGCCTTTGCTCTGCTAGCAAAGCTGGGCATTCTGCAGTGAAGACCCACCGGGACAATGATGTGATTCTTAACGACCAGGCAGGTCCGGGATACGGGACGGTGTGGCAGCATTGCCTTTGTCCAACAGGCTCTTTCCCAGGTCCAGGCTGCTGTCCCATCATTAATCTCATTCGATCTGCATAATCAGTGGAGGAAATGAGCAGACCAGAAGGGAGGCCTGTTCTCGTGTGAGGCAGAATTAAACTGTGGACCTGTGAAATGGGACACGCAGAGGACGGGAGATGCTGGTCCCGCTACTGACTTCAGGCTCTCTTAGAAAGAAATTTACAAGTATTTCAAGATTGGAAGAGCAAGCACCTTATGTACTCAAAAGTAATCTGAAACTAGCAGACGAACAATTACAGGCCCACAGAAGAGAAAAACACAATTCAATTCAAGTAGGTGGGGAGGGGGAAAAAAGGGAGGGGACTTGGTAAGCTCTTGTTTAAGGGACACAATGTAGGGTCATGTGGCACATCCCCCGGGTGAAGGGCTCAACTACAACCAAGCTACCTAACAAACACCAGCAATGTAACCTAATTGCATGCACCCTTATATTCATCCAAAACTTTATAAAAGATGACAGAGGGCTGTCCCTGGTTAGTGAGGACCGTTACCCTTATCCTTGACAAGGAACCTGGGCAGCACAGGGGTTCTATAGATCAACACACAGTAGGGCTGTCATCCTAGGTAAGCTCTTCAGCCCCTGGGTCGCAGTTTCCTCATTTATACAACAAGGGACACAGCTACTACACACAGTCTTGAGAGGGTAAACTTAGCATATGCCAAAGGTTTCCCGGGTGCCTGACGTTCTGTACAAAGTGAAGGACTATGGGATTTATAGACTGTGAAGGGTTTAAGAAAATGTCAAACATCTCTGATTTGAAGGTCAGAACCGAGAAAATGGTGAGAGAGAGAGCAGAAACGGAATGTTTATGTATATAAAGTGCACATTTGGGGAAAATAATTTTCAGTCTGGCGTCTGTCTGTCCACAAGCACAGTGATGGCGAGGTGAGCGTGAGCTGCTCCTCCAGGCTGTGGCATGAAGGCCTGGGGACAGAGGGCCTGGCGAGAAACCAAAAGGTCCCGGATCGTGGCTGGGAATGAAGGTTGCTCTGTAGCACGGTGTGGTCCACCTTGCATGAAAAACTCTCACAAGGAAAATGTATTGCTTAAAGTACAGGCACTATAACAGCATCTTTCTTTACTTCTTTTTACTGTGGTAAGAAACATGTAATGTTGGATTTACCATCCCACCATTTTTAAGGGCAGAGGGCAGCCGTGTCAAGTCTGTTCACGCTGCCGTGTGCAATGTACAGATGCCTAGAACTTCTTCATCCTGCAACACTGAAACTCTTTACCCACTAAACACTAATTCTCCCCTACCTCCCCTCCAGCCACACTAACCATCTTTCCACTTTGTTTCTATAATTTTTGACTATCTCACGTGCGTGGAACTGGTATTTGTACAGCTGTGATTGCCTTATTTAATTTAGTATAATATCCTTGATGACCAGCCCTATAGTGGGACAGAATCTCCTTTTAAAAAGCTGCATGAGGCTCGGCGCCTGTAACTCAAGCGGCTAAGGCACCAGCCACATACAATGGAGCTGGTGAGTTTGAATCCAGCCCGCCAAACAACAATGAAGGCTGCAACCAAAAAACAGATGGGCGTTGTGATGGGCGCCTGTAGTCCCAGTTACTTGGGAGGCAGAGGTAGGAGAATCAGTTGAGCCCAGAAGTTGGAGGTTGCTGTGAGCTGTGATGCCACAGCACTCTACCCAGGGTGACAGCTTGAGGCTCTGTATCAAAATAAATAAATAAAAATAAAAAGCTGCATGACATTACAATGTATGTCTATGTCACATTTTCTCGATCCACTGATCTCGGGTTGCTTCCGCCTCTTGGCTATTGTGAATAAAGCTGTGATGAACTTGTGTGTGCAAGTATCTCTGAGACCCTTTTGAATGTATACTCAGAAGTGAGACACTGGATCATATGTACTCTTGTTTTTATGTTTTTTTTTTTTTTTTTTTTTTGACAGAGCCTCAAGCTATCCCCCTGGGTAGAGTGCCATGGCATCACAGCTCACAGCAACCTCCAACTCCTGGGTTCAAGCAAGTCTCCTGCCTCCACCTCCCAAGTAGCTGGGACCACAGGCGCCCGCCACAACGCCCGGGCCATTTTTTGGTTGCAGCCATCATTGTTGTTTGGGGGGCCCGGGCTGGGGATTCGAACCTGCCACCTTAGGTGTATGTGGCTGGCACCTTAGCCGATTGAGCCACAGGCGCTGAGCCTGTTTTTATGTTTTTGAGGTACCTTCTTCGTATCATCTTCCATGATAGCTACAGCACTTTCCATTCCCACCAACACTACACCGAGGTTCCCACTTCTCCTCCTCACCAACACTTGTAGTTTTCTGTTCTTTTGATAGTGTCCATTCTGATGGATATGAGGTGATATCCTGTGGTTTTGATTTATATTTTCTTAATGATTAGAGATATTGAGTATCTTCTGAGCTTCTTTGGCTATTTGTATAGCTGCCATGGAGAAGTATCTCTTCAAGTCTTTTGCTCATTTCTTTTTTTGTTGTTGTTGAGTTGTGGAAGTTCCTTATGAATTTTAGCTATTAACCCCTTATCATATATGATTTGAAATTATTCTCTCCCATTCTATAGAATGACTTTTTGCTCTCTTGTTCCCTTTGACATGTAGAAGTTTTAAAATTTGATGTAGTTCCATTTGTCTATTTTTTGGGTTTGCCTATTTTTTATTGTGTTTTTTGCCTATTTGTCTACTTTTTGCTTTAGTATCACATCCAAGAAATCACTGCCTATTCCATTGTCCTGACATTTTTCTTGGGAAATCGATAGTTTTAGGTCTGTCTTGCTTTTACATTTTTAAATTATTTTGACTAATTTTCATACATAGTATAAGGTAAGGGTCCAACTTCATTACTTGGTCCATGGATATTCAGTTCCAAAGACCATTTGTTAAAGAGATTGTCCTTTCCCCACTGAAACCTTGGTATCTTTGTTGAAAGGCATTTGGCCGTTTTTGCTATAGTTTATTTCTGGGCCCTCTATTCTGTTCCAATGGTCTGTACACACACGTATCAATCTAGCATAGTACGGCTACGTTTATGCCAATACTGCACCATCTTAATGACTGTGGTTTTTTGTAAGACAGATGTTCTCTTTCTGAACCTCCATTTTAGCCTCCACTCTCCCCGGCAGTTCTACTCAGGCCGCAGTTTCCCCTGCAGTCAGTTAGGTGTGGTTAGGGCAGCTCCAACAAAAAAGGACAGCCCTTTCTGAGCTAGTAGTTCCTATTTCTACAGTGCCTTCCCACTCCTCTCAGCAGATGTTAAAAGCTGTGTGACGACAGTAGGAGCCCAGTGCCAACCTGCATGCTCATCCTTCCAGCCACAGACACATTTGGAAGGTCTGCTTTGGCCATGCTGCAGGCTGGAGCCTGGGGACAGGGCACTAAGGGAGGTCAGTAGCCTCATGTTCTTTGGATCTCACCAAGTTTCTTTGTTGTTGCTTTGATGGAGGCAAGACCTGGGCATGGCAGACACGCCCTGAGAGCCCTTCTTCACCCCCCGCCCCCGCTATGAAGACACATCCTGATGAAGTCATTCAGCCTCAGCTGTCTCATTCCACGGATGAATGCAAGTCCAGCAAATGCTGTCTTTACTGCACCCCGTGCCAACTACAGAGCATTCTATAAAAGGCAAGAGGAGGGGGAAGAGGAAACCACTTGAAAGACTGTTAAAGCCTAGATCCACTTGCCAAAACTTTTAGGAACTTTCCAGCCCCACCCAGATAAGAAAGCAAATTGAACCCAAATTCTTTCGATTGCTTCTTCCCCTACTTTTCATAGAACTTATTTCTCAAATGTTCCTGGCGATGAGACTCTGAATGGAAGGAGGAGTGTCCAGCTCTCCCTAATGCACTTGCTCTCCTGACTGTCTCAGCCCTCAGGCATTTCCTCCTTTCTTCCTCTGCACATTCCCCCTGCCAGCTGGACCCAGGTTGGGCCCCTTCCCGGAGGTGAGGTCTGGGGCCATTTGGAGAGTGAGGGTAAGAAGACATCCAGCCTACAACTCTTACTGGCTTTTGTTTTCCAAAATTTTAGGCTCTTTTACCTGCCAGTGGAAAAGATGAAGGAAGGGGGATTCTCAGTCTGAACCAGATATCCTGGAACAGGGGGTGAAACTGCAGGTCTTCCTCCCCCCAGATCAGAAAATGAGACACCTCTGTGTTGGGAGAGGAGGAAACAGGTGTCTGTGGGTCCTGACCAGGGGTTCAGGTCTGTTTTCTTTTTAGCAGAGCATGGAGAAGTGGTAAGGCTCTTCCATGACCTCTCTTGGGGTCTTGGTTTGCCTGGGAGTGAAGGTTCCAGAGACGTTCGGCTTTTAGGGGACTAGGACAATTGTTCACCTATTGCTAGAACACCGAGGGCAGTGGTTCTCAACCTTCCTAATGCTGCGACCCTTTAATATAGTTCCTTATGTTGTGGTGACCCCCAACCATAAAATTATTTTCGTTGCTACTTCATAACTGTAATTTTGTTACTGCTATGAATCGTAATGTAAATATCTGCTATGCAGGAGACCCCAAAGGGGTTGTGACCCACAGGTTGAGAACCATTGCTCTTGGCAGACCAGACCATAGGTAGTTTTGTAAAATATTCCTGCTTCCCAAGCAGGGCCTGGGGAGCCATATAGATGGGAAGATGGATGTCTCAAGGGCAAACTATGTCTACTAATGCCCGCGGACACTGGAAACTTATATAACCCCATGGGGGAGAGCACAAAAATAACAGTTTAAATTATCTGCCTGTTCAGTGGAATGGGAGCTCAAAGTTGCAAAGCAGGTTGAGACATGGTACAATACTTCTGAGTTCGTGGCAGAGTCACACCAGGTGGAATACATTCAAAGATGAGACTCACGTGGTTGGCCGCATTGAGGCTCCAGCTGGTAGCAGAACACTAATCCTGACTGCTGTATCAGGCTTTTAAGGAATGCATTCTCTCGCCTCCAATCATTCCCTCTCCAACGTGCCTCGATGTCTAGGACAGAGGCAGCTGGAGAGGGGCAGTTGAGGGACGTCCCCCACACTCCCTTGCCTTGCTTAGGAGGGTGTAGGAGGGGGTGAGGGTGGCCTTCAAGGTGCGCAGCCAGAGCCCTCTGACAATAACTGTGCCAGAAGAACCAGATGAAGAGAAAGGATATGAAGAAACCAGCTCTCCAACACGAGGAAGAGGAGATTGGGTGGGAGCTACTTAATGGTCTAAGTTCATTTTCCACACAGAGTAAACTTGGGAAATGTTGAAACTAATCTATACCTTTTCATTTCTTTTTTTTTTTTTTGAGACAGAGCCTCAAACTATCCCCCTGGGTAGAGTGCCATGGCATCACAGCTCACAGCAACCTCCAACTCCTGGGCTCAAGCGAGTCTCCTGCCTCAGCCTCCCAAGTAGCTGGGACCACAGGCGCCCGCCACAAGCTCGGCCAAGGAACCAAGAGCTATTCTGAGTGAAAACTGTACTTGATAGGATAATTTGGTTAAAATTCTAAAATATCATGGCAAATCTGATCTCATTTTGAAGACATTTTATGGACCACGTACTCTGTGCCATTATAGGATTCTGAGGTGAAGCTGCAGACAGTCCTAGCACACTCTGATCTCAAGTTAACAGAAAGGCAGAGCTGAAGACCAATAATCAAAATAGTATGATGAGTCACCATTAACCTAAGTATGTACAAATGCTTTAGAGGTCCTGAAGAGCAAGCTGTAGTACCAACAAATGCAGAAAATTTCACACTTCAGTTTAAAAATAAGAACCTTGCCTATCATATTATAATGCAGTCTTGTCCTTTTGAACTATGGGACATAAGCTTTGCATTAGAGTAAAGGTATACTACCTTAAACATTTTTGATATTGATGAAGTATATTGAATTTTGTTGCATTAACTTGCTAGAAAGGCCCTAACAAGGTATCACGAACCAAGAGGCTAGTGGTCTCATAGTTGTGGAGACTACAAGTCTAAGATAGCAGTGTCAACACAGTTATCTTCCCTCTGATGGCATCCAGCAAGATCTGTCCCAAGCTTCTCCCCCCGATTCTGGTCATTCCTTCACTTGTGGCATGATAACTCAAATGTTCTCACACAGCCACCTTGTGTGCCTGTCTCTTTGTCCAAATATCTCCCTTTCATAGGAACACCAGTCGTAGTAGACTGGGGCCTATCTAAGTGCAGCTAATTGCATCTGTAATGACCCTATTTCCAAATAAATCTACCTTTTGAGTGACTGAGGGTTAGGACTTCAACATGGGAATTTAGAAAAGATGCCATGCAACCATAACATTTGTCTAAACCTTGTTTATTTTGTAAAAGGGCTGAGTTCCCTCCAAAGGCAGAATACACTGAGTCTGGATTTAGAGTCAAATATTACCAGATGGAGACAGGGCCAGGTGTGCTTTCCATAAACTGTGGGCAGGTGGGTAATATTGATAACGAAGTCTGCAAGTGAGCTGGCGATCTCAATGATCCAGGTGAGAGACATTGATGATTATAAGGCGTTCTAAGAGCCAAGTTAAAGAAAAAATTCCCTAGTAAGAGCTAAGTATGTATTTTGTTTTGCCTTTTTTTTTTTTTTACAAAGTCGTCACTTTAGGATTTTGCTGAAAGATTTGTATATTTTTCTGTTACACTAGGAATTTGGCAGTTCTTCCACAGTTTCTTAAAAAAGAGACTCTATGGTAACACAAAACTATTCAGTTAGATTTATTCAGTCTGGAAGGAGTAAGAATAGGTTTGCCACTGCTCAGTTTGGTTTATCTGACACTGGGCGTTATATTGAAATGGTTAGACAAGTGAGAGAGACACATTGTTTTATTTATATAAAGAAGGGTAAAATATGGTTACCAGACGTAAGTATTGGTAGACTACCAAAGAGTGATTGGCATGTGTTAATGAGAAACCTGTGTTTCATTGTGATTGATTTATAATATTGAACTACAGGCATAAGCTTTGCATTACAGCAAAGGCATGCTATTAAGAGTATGGGACAGCAGTGGCAATTGAGGGGACAGAGCTGGTAAATAGGGAAACTTGTTATTCTTGTTATTTTGACACAAGTGGCACAGTTTAAGAGGTGACATAACCAATAATGTGATTTGTACATTGTTAAAAATGGAACTTATAAAGTTTATATCACTGTTGGGTAAATAAACAGATTTTTTAAATAAGCATGGTATTTAAGTACTTAAAGGGTGTTAGTATAGTTTCTGTCACTTCTGACTCATTTGTCTTAAGAGTAAAAGAAGATAAATTTAAAATTAGCAGGACAAAGAACATAATCAAGTTTGTCATTTTCATAGAGAACATTGTATCAAAGGAATACATTTGGATATTCAAATTTTCAAAAGGCAAGTGTAAGAAAAACAACAACAAGGAGATTAATTAGAAAACTCCCAAGGGGTAAACGTAGATCATTTAAATCTACAGAAACAGAATATGAGAGCCTGTGAAATCATACACTGCCAGAGATTCAGGAACACTGAGAGGGGAATAGGATGAAGGGGAGATGTTGGGGTGTGGAGAAGATGGAAGAGGAGTAAGTGTTCAAGGACTGAAATACCGAGGGAAATTTTTTAAATAAAATAAATTAAATCACCCGAAGTGCATAAAAAAAATGCTCATGAGATAATTGTTTCAGAAATTCATAATCCACCGGGGGTTGAATTGGTCTGGTAGGCTACGTAGGAAGCATTCCACAGAGGTTGCAAAAAATGCAAGGGGATTGAATGGGTGCTTTGTGCCTGGCCTTCTCTCCAGGATGATGGAGCAGTATCCACCCTGGAGTCACTTTGTATGGAGATGGAAGGTGAAGAACTGTCAGTGAAATCACAACAAAGACCTGATTGAAAAAATATGAGAAATTAAGTGGCCATAAATCACTGAGTTCAAATGGTCTTCTTCTAAAACTTCTGAAGGAGTTAAAGAACAATGTAGCTAAGCTACCACCAAAAATGTATCAACACCTTTCATCAAAGGGGAGGGTGATGAATGCCCATCCGTCCTCAAGAATAGTCCAATGTTACTTGTAAGGTTAGGTTTTAATAAAAAGCATGATGTTGTCTAGAAATATTCATGTGTTTAAAAAAAAAAAAAAGTCTGTTTTTCTCCTGTGGAAAAAAATGTGTCTTTTCACAATTAGTTGTTTCTGGAGGATATCTCTCCACACATAGAATTTCTTTCTTGTTTCCTTTCCTTTTCTGTTGTTTTTACTTCTGAGCATATTTCATGCATTTGCTACACTGAACAGAATTGAACACTGTTTATTGAACACACACTGACGGGTTACCAAGGAGAGGATTGTAATTCAGCCTGAAATCACTCACAGCAGCATTTGTTGGTTGTCAACTTGGTCTGGTCGATAAGCAATAACGTTATTGTTGCAGCATGTGGTGGGGCTTTAGATACTAAGCACCATACTGAGTAGAGCACAATGAAACCTGCTTGGTAAAGCTGATTTCTCTAAGCAGTGCTTGCATCTATGTTGCCTGGAGATTTGCTCACATTTTAAGAAAGTTGTTTTTAATTTAAGAAAATTCCATGATGCCTAAACTAACACAAATTAATAAATGTCTTATGAGCTTGTTAGAGCTTCTGTTGATGAGTTCAGGGCTGCCCATTAGAGACTAGGCATTGACTGAACAACAGACCGCAGTTCTCTGTTGATCTCTTAACAAGTGGGCACAAGTCAGGTCTTCCCATCTTGCATTGCTGGTGAACCTCTCCGAAGGAAAGACAGGAGTTCATTGGCCATGTTAACTTTGTACTGGAACTCTTTTTACATAAAGACTTCTAACTGTGCAGAATTATTCTTAACCGGGTGTGAGATGTGTGGTATGATTGGTGTTATTGACAGTCTCATCAACAATTAAATTCATTTGTAACACTCAGGCAGCTTCAAAGCCATCACCATACCTACAGAATAAGTTTGTGTGATATATCTGTGAAAATGTGTTTCTTAATGCGTTTTCATACAGGGTGTGATTTTTTTTTTATTTTGAATTAATATGAGGGTATATACGATTAGGTTACATTGTTTGCATTTGTATGGTACAGTCTAAGTTGCAGTTGTGGCCATCACCCAGGAAGTATGTCATTTACTGGTGCACACTGTACCCACTAGGTGGCCATTTACCAACCCCCCTCCAGATCTCCCCCATTCTTGAAGTTCTTGAGTTCTTCTCTCATGGTGTAGATTATTGTGAATGTGCCAGTTCCAACTGAGTATTGAGTACATGGTATGCTCGATTTTCTACTCTTGAGAGACTTGATTTAGCAGAGTGTTCTCCAAATCCATCTACGTTGTGACAAAAACCAAAAATTTCTATCTTTTTTATGGCGGAATAGTATTCCATGGTATGCATATGCCACAATTTATTAATCCGTTCATGTGGCTTGAAGATTGAAGGACTCTTGGGTTGTTTCCACACCTTTGCAATTGTAAACTGGGCTGCTGTAAATATTTGGGTGCAAATGTCCCTATGATTAAATGACTTTTTTCTTTTGGTGGATACCTAGTAACAGGATTGCATTATCAAGTGGAAGGTCTACTCTTAGTTCTTTGAGGACTCTCCATACTTCTTTCTGTAAAGGCTATACTAGTTTGCAGTCCCACCACATGTGCAGGAGAGCTCCATTCGCTCCACACCCACACTGGCATCTGTTGCTTTGGGACCTCTAAGAATCTTTGTTTAATAAATGGTGCTGGGAGAGCTATTTAGCCACATGGAAGAGAATGAAACTGGACTCACACCTTTAGCCACTTAACAAAAATTAACTCGCAATAGATAAAAGACTGAAACCTAAGACATGTAACTATAAGAACTCTAGAGGAAAGTGTGGTAAAAACTCCTAATGATATTGGCCTTGGGAAAGAATTTATGGAGAAGATTCCAAAGGCAGTTGCAGCTCCAGCAGAAGTAAATAAATGGGAACTGATCAAGATAAAGTTTCTGCATAGCTAAGGACATAATCAACAAAGCAAAGGGTGATAGCTAAAAGTCAATTCATTTCATTTTCCTAAAGGGTAAAAAGAGAGAGGATTCAAAGCACACTTCTTTTACTGGCGCATTTTCAGGATTTCTTGCGTGAGCCCAACCATAATGAATATTCATAGCTACTGCTTCACCCAAGCCATCCACAAAGCCACACTTTTTGCTGTTTTATTTCATGGGACATAGCCCCAAGGCAATTATGGGCATTCTTTATTCACTTCACCTAGATTATATCTCTCTTTCCAAGTTTAGGCACAATTTCTTAAAATATACATCTATCCTTCCAGGGGAAAAATCTCTAAGAGCAAAAGACTGCATATGAGATGGTGAAATGGAAAAGTGCTTAAGAGGATCATCAGGACATTTGAAGAGGGCACCTGTTCTCAATTTTTTTAGATCATCGACTACTTGGAAAATTTAACAAAAAACTGTTGACTCAGTCCTAAAAACATAAAGTCCCATGTAAACATTTGGCTATGTCATTTCAGTGGCTCATAAATCTACCAGTAATCACGCCCAGATTAGAAACCTTTGCCTAGATGATACGCTGAATATAATAAACTGTTAGTACTTTTGAAGTGCATCAAATAACAGACAACTTAAAATGTTCAGGTTGTCCAGTGACACGTAGCCCTGCTTAGGCATGTTACAAGATTTATTACTAGAAGAACGAAATCTATCTCCCATTCAAACTGTGACTAACTTACTGTAATATAAAATTTTCTTATAATTATTTGGGCATTATCCTACTTATTGGTAACTAAAGAGATTAGGTTAGGTTTTCTATAACGTCCAATCGAATTTGAAAATTATATGGTTACCTATGTTTTTCAGGAAAACATGTTTTGCTCCCATTGTCTGCTGAGCTAATAATAAGAGAAATCATGTATTAGCTGAAAAAATACAGAAATGGTAAAGTTACAGGAAATTGAATATCTGGCTATTTAAAAAGCAATTTTACAATACATTATCTTAATTTATAATTTAACAAATTTATCTGTCTGTTTATAAGTACTGTTAGATTTGTCTTTAGTTTTATTTGTCTGAAGACCATGATATGAATATAACATTTGTCTAAAATATATTACTCTCTGATAGCACAGTTTTTTAAAATATGTTACATTTTACATGCTTAGTGGCAAACATATATCTTGGAAACTCAGTGAATTTATTACCTTTTGTGATACTTTTAGTTTTCATGGATTGCAGGAAAAAAATAATGTTTTTTTTTTGTGTGTGTGTGTGTGTGTGTGTTTTATTAGCTTTCTAAGTTTGTACATAGTTTGGAAGGCAGAATACCTGAAACAAGAAGAGCCAGACCCTTGACTTAAACTGCCTGGTTCAAATCCTGACTCATCTCTTTACTAACTCTATAATCTTGAACCTTCTCCCCTATAAATTGAAGGAAGTAATAACGGTGCATACTTCATAGAATATGGAGAGACTGAGATGAGATACATACATCCTGGTAAAGCTTTAGAACATTAAAGGTGTCCTATAAATGTTAACTGTTTTTCAAATTAAATTTTTTATTGCTTTTTTGAGGCTGGATATGAGGCCCTGTGCCTAACTAAAAATTGAGGTTTCCTTACTGAGGAAAAGGAGGATGTATATTCACAGACAGAAGTCCCACCACAAAAAATTAAAGATTATTCTTTAATAATCAAGCTTTAGTTATTCCATAGAATATAAAATATAGTAACTTCATGACTCAGTGATATATACAAGAACAGTCCTTTCTTCAATAAAGATCAGTAGTCCCTGTAATTACTCAGTGACTTTGTGAACTTTTGTATTATACCCTTCTCATTACTCTCTTCATTTACTGTGTGTAACTGAAATAGTTTGTCTCTTCAAGAAAATTTCCTTAAATCCCTCATCTTATTTAGATAGTCCTTCTCTGTAATTCAATACCACCCATACCATACTCTAATCATAGTATGTATGACACCATAATCATTAGTTACCCCTTCTGAGAATGTTCCTTGTGGGCAAGGACTATATCTGACATGGTTTTGTAACCTCAGACTTGAGTGAAGTGCTGGGACATAGGGCATGTAATTATTACTTATTGAAAAAAATGAATGAATGTGTAAGTGTGTAGAATATAGAACACTTTGGCAATTGTGTGATGCATGTAAATTAGAAATCAATGATTAGATATACAAAATCGACTTTTCTAAACTATCTACTTATGAAACACGTCTTGGAACTCTTGCTGTAATCTCATGTAACCAAAAGAAAATGTAGATTGAAAATATTTCCTTTCCCCCTTTCCTCCTCTTCCCCGTATCCAGAAGTGAGGAAGATGAGAATGCTGAGCCATGGTTTCAATTTAAATTGAAACAGGAGTAATTTAAAAATTCTGTAACTATTTTCTGGTAGCTGAGGGAATGGACAATAATTCTCTGTTTTCAGCCCCTTTTTTTTTTCCAGATAGTCACTCTGAACTCACTGATGAAGGGAAACTGACACTCTTTTGACCTGAGTACCAACATGAAGAGAGAGAGGAGAGGCCCTAGAGAGAGGAGACTTGCCCTGAGAGGCAGTTAAGAAATCATTTATCTCTTGCTCTTCTAAGGTCAGACAGTTAAGATCAAGAACTCATGCTAGAAAAAGTGCTATATACTTCCTTGCTAAATATCACTAAGGTCACCTTTGAGGTGCTCCACTGGGGAGGCTATGTACCTATGCCAGTGCCTAGTCCACCCTTCAAAGCAATTTTAGAACTCTTTTTCTGTAATGGCCATCAGAACTGTCATCATACAATGCCTGACAATTAAGTTCATGAACTCATCCTAGAAAAAGTGCTATATGTCACACTGCAGAATATCGCTATGATCATGAGATGGCCGAGGGAAGTACTTTGAAAACGGCCATATTGGTATTCAACAATAAGGGACGTAACACTTTTCCTGGGATGAGTTTATGAAGCTAACTGTCTGACCTCACATTTATTGATTTATCTATAGTGGTAAGAGCATTTAATGAGATCTTCTCTTGTAACAATTTTTAAATGTACAAATACAGCACTGTTGAATATGGGAACAATGATTTACAACAGATCCCCAAAACTGCCTCATGTTGCATCCCTGAAACTTTATGCCCTTTGATTGATAGCAACTGCCTATTTCCCTTTATTAACCCATAATCTGGCAACCATTATTGATTTTCTGTTTCTATGAATTTCACCATTTTAAAGACTGGAGGTAAATGGAATCATGCAATGTTTGTCCATCTGTGTCTAGTTTATTTAACTTCTTTCCTCCAGATTCACTGATGTCATCCCATAGGCAGAATTTTTCTCTTTTATAAAGATGAGCAATACTCCGTTAGATTTACATACCTTTTTCCATTCATCTGTGAATGAATATCAAGATTGTCTCCATCTCTTGGTCAGTATGAATATTGTAGCAATGAAAACAAAAATGCATATATATTTATTGAGATCCTAATTTCAATTATTTTTAATTTTAAATACTCAAAAATGGGATTTCTGGGTCACCTGGTAGTTCTAGTTATGATTTTGTAGGACTTCCAAGCTCTTTTCCATAATAACATCACTATTTTACGTTTCCACTAATGGTATACAAGAGCTCCATTTCTTCACATCCTTTCAAATATTTGTTATTTATTAATCTATTTTTTGATAGTAGCCATTTTAACAGGTGTGATGATAACTTTACTGTGGTTGTGATTTGCATTTCCCTGATGATTAGTGATGTTGAGCAGCTTTCATATACTTGATGGTCATTCATTATTGCCATAGCCAATGTCATCAAACATGTTCCTCATGTTTTCTTCTGTGATTTTTATGGTACCAGGTCATACATTTCATTCCTTAATTCATATGGAGTTGATTTTTATATGGCACAAGATAGCGGTCCAAATTCATTTTTTTCACATTTGGATATCCAGTTTTCCAGTACTGTTTGTTGAAGAGATAAACCTTTCGTTTTCTTGGTGCCCTCCTCAAAGATCAGTTTACCATAAATGAGTAATCTTTATTTCTGGGCTCTGTAATCTGTTTCATTGATCTATATGTCTTGTCTTATGCCAGTACCATAGGGTTTTAATTCCTGCGGCTTTTAACTAAATTTTAGAATCTAGGAATGTGACACTTCCAGCTTTGTTAGACTTTCTCAAGATTGTCTTATCTATTTGGGATCCTTTTTGGCTCAATACTAATTTTAAGGGGTTCTTCTTAATTTCTTTTTTTTTATTTTTTATTTTTTATTTTTGTAGAGACAGTCTCACTTTATTGCCCTTGGTAGAGTGCCGTGGTGTCACAAGCTCACAGCAACCTCCAACTCCTGGGCTTAAGCGATTCTCTTGCCTCAGCCTCTCAAGTATCTGGGACTACAGGTGCCCACCAAAACACCCGGCTATTTTTTGGTTGCAGTTTGCCCAGGGCCAGGTTTGAACCTGCCACCCTCGGTATATGGGGCTGGCCACCCTACTCATTGAGCCACAGGTGCTGCCCAGGTTTTTCTATTTATTTAAAACAACCATTGGGATTTTGGTGGGGGGATTGCATTGAATCTGTAGATTGCTTTGGTTATTATCAATATTTTTAAACTATTACGTCTGACATCAATATATGGGAAATGTCTTTCCATTTGTTTGTGTCTTTTTCGATTTCATAAATGTTTTATCCTTTTCACAATATAGAAATTTCAACTTTAACAATGAGTTTTATGCTTTCATATGCGATCATGTTACAGTTTAGCATCCTTTCATTTCAAAATAAGAAACGCCCTTTATCATTTCTTATAAAATATGTATTGTGGTAAGAAATGTCTTCAGCTTTTGTTTTCCTGGGAAAGTCTTTATCTCTCTTTCAAATTTGAAAGACAGTTGGCAGAGTGTAATATATTTGTTGTTAGCACTGTTTCATTTTCCTTTTTTATTCTTTTAGCACTTTGAATAGATCATTTTTCATGTTCTGGCCTACTTCTATTCAAAGTAAATTGAATTTTATAATAATAAAAAAAATAAAGATTCAAATTAAAGGAAAATGAAATAAAAGCAAAAAACTGCTTCATTCTCACTGGCCACCAAGCTACTAAGGCCCTCTGAGCCCTCTCAGCACTCTGAGACAAGCAACATAGAAGCCAGGCTCCTGAGTAGCATCTTGGATATGTGGGAGAACTTTCTCTCCCCAGAGAACTGAAGTTTGTTTACTTTGTGTTGAGCTGGGGGATGAGCTGTGGCAAGTGGACATCCACTAGGTCAAACCACCTTTTTATTCACTATAGTCAGGAGGGGTCTAGTGCATGCTAGTTCTGTTAGTCCTCCTAGACAGAGGATACAAAAACCAGTTTCTCAGGGCATACATGGAAAAATTGGAATTTTTAATTCACAGTCCAGCTTTATCTTTCCCCTGGGAGGGGCTGAGAGCAGAAGGGTTTACTCCCAATTGTATGGCACTGTGCCATGGGGGGGGGTATGGTGAGAGCATGTTGTACAAAATAACTTAGGAAGGGAACTTCACATTTAGCTCACCAGACCCCAAATCCATGACATTGATTGTTTGTTCATCATTGATCCCTAGAAGACAACACGCACAAAAGGTTATGACAGAACTCATATTATTTGCACACTTTTTAAAGCATTTTTTAAAATTTCAGAATATTACAGGGATACATACATATCAATTACATAATTTGCTTTTGTAAATTACATCAAATTACAAGTATGCCTAATTCACAATTAAATCAAATTTATAAGTGTGCCTAATTCACCTATAATGTGTACATGGTACAAGTTGGGTATGAAGTAAGTACAACTTTCCTCCGCCTCCCACCTACTTGATTCCTGTTGAGTTTTACTTTGATATGTGCACAGAGGCATTGCTCAACTAGTTCCAATTTAGTATTGAGTACATGTAATGTTAATTTTTCCATTTCTGTGATACTTCACTTTGAATAACAGTCTCTAGATCCATTCAGGTTATTACAAAAGATGGTGGGTCACCATTTTTGTGACTGAGTAGTACTCTATGATCTACAAATGCCACATTTTATAACTCCATTCATGAATTGATGGTTATTTTTTTCCTTCAGGTAAATACCTAGTAGTGAAATTGCTGGATAAAATGGTTACTGGTCTACTTTTAGTTCTTTGGGATATCTCTACACAACTTTTCATAGAGGTTCCACTAGTTTGCAGTCCCACCAATAGTATATAAATATTCCTTTCTCTCCACATCTACACCAACACCTGTTTGGGGTGTTTTTGAGAAGAGCCATTCTCACTAGAATTAGGTAATATCGCATCATAGTTTTGATTTGCATTTCCCTAATGATTAGAGATGTTGAGGATTTTATAATGTGTTTTTTGGCCATTTGAATATCTTCCCTTGAAAAGTTTCTGTTCATGTCCCTTTTTTTTGGGACCAGTTTTAATGGGGTTGTTTGATTTTTTTTTATTACTGATTTGCTTGAATTATTTGTATATATTTGTTATCAATAATTTTTTTATAAAATCATAGCTGTGTACATTAATGAAATTATGGGTACAATGTGCTGGTTTTACATACAGTTTGAAATATTTTCATCAAACTTGTTGACATAGCCTTCACTCCATTTTCTTAGTGATTAAGACATTTATATTCTACACTTAGTAGATTTAACATGTACCCTTGTAAAATGCACCATAGGTGTGGTCTCACAAATTTCCCTCCACCCATCTTCTCCTTCCTCCTCCTCTTTCCCCTTCATTTTGGGCTGTAAGTTGGGTTGTAGCATTCATATGGAAGAGTGGGTGCTTATAAATTGGTTTGGGATATATAGAATGCAAATATATTCTGCTGTTGGTTTTCTGTTTACAGTATTGACTGTGTCCTTGGCCATCTGGAAGCTTTTTAATTTGATCTAGTCCAATTTCTTTATTTTTATTTTTGCTGTGATTGCTTTCAAGATCTGCTTCATAAAAATTTCCCTAAGCTAATTTCTACTAGAGGTTTTCCATCCCTATACAAAGTCATGGAAACCAAACAACTTATTGCTGAATGATAATTGGGTTACTGAAGAGATAAAGTTAGAAATAAAGAGATTCATTGAACTAAGTGATAATGAGGACAGAAGTTATCAGAATCTGTGGCCTATAGCAAAAACTATCCAGAGAGGAAAACTCATAGCCTGAAATGCCCACATCCGAAGGGCAGAAAAATCACAAATCAATAATCTAATGAATCATCTCAAAGAACTGGAAAAGGAAGAGCAAACCAATTCCAAACCCAGTAGAAGAGAAGAAATGACCAAGATCAGAGCAGAACTGAATGACCAATATCCAATACCAAAACTGAAAGAGTAACACATGGACACTTTTATCTGCCCCCTTATCCTGTTCTTTCCATTCATTTTAGGGTCTTGAGCTCACATTACAAAACTTTTTTTCTTAAACTTTTCCCTAGTTTTTCACTCTGGGTCAGCCCTGAAGTATCCTCATTTTATCCCTCTATCACTCTCTTCTTCTAGATCTCAACATGGATCCTTCACAGCCTTCATATCCTTTCCGTAAATGACCACAACCATAATAAATCCCCAGCCCGACTACTGTCCTGATTTTCTGAGAGTCCCTCACTGTAGACATCCAGCCAGTCATTCTGCATTCCTCATAACCTTTTATACTTCCAGATTTCTTAAAATCAGTCTTTCTGTCTTTCAAGCCTCCAATCCTTTCCACTGTATAAACCTCAGTTTTGATTGATTCAGTTTTCTTCCATTGTAAACACCTAAACAAACCATAGCTGACGCAAGACTTAAGTAAAAACATAAAAGCACCACATGCACATAACAGCTGTGAAGATAGTACATATACTGCTAGTTTTGGGAAAGGCCATTTCAGAAATAAGAAAAATAAGTAGACAAATTACTCTTTGGCTAATGGGTAGATTTCAATATTGATCGAACTTGAAGACTTCTAAGAGTTAGAGGCTGCCAGGGGTCATGATTAACCTGCTGATGACATATGGAAGCATTTCTCTAAACAAAGACAAGAGCTCAAATACATTCATAAATTTGGAAAAAGAAATAAAACAAGCAGGATGTACCAACATGTACCAACGGATAGTGGAGTTCCATGACAAACTGAAGATTACGTTCTTCTTCCTAGCAATGCATCCACTTCCCAGTATCTATTAATGGTTTTCATTAGAAATACAAAGACTGAGTTTCTACATTTCTTAATTTATCAAGAGAAGTCAAAAATCTTCCTTTTAATATAAAATCTTCATATTTAAATATTTGATACCTGATTCAAAAGTGTATAACCATTGCGTAGATCCCCAAAACACAGCTATGGCCCAACGACTGATGGTTTCTAACCTCTGGTTGAAGCAATGACTCAAATATGAAGAAATACACCACTGGTTAGAGGAAAGATGTCCTCATTCAAAATCAGTTCTGTAACAAAGGACTGACATTAATAAATGGTGGGTATAAATCTAAAACACAGAAATGTAAAGAAAAAGTCATCTTTTACAGCAGATTGCACAAACTTGAGCTCAGGGAAGCTAGATAAGAAAATGGAACATAATCAAAAGAGACAGGGTTCTTTTATGCTGCTTTAATTTCTAGATTCCTTCCTACCTGAATGAAATCAAAACTAAACCTATCAATGTTAGGACCAAATATATCGAAAGTTTTGCAAGGCTTTTATGCAGAACATTGTGTATACATTTTTGTTGCATTATATTAAAAAAAATAGGAAAACTTCCTAAATTATCCATTGATATTACAAATAATACTTTCCTAATTTTCCTATAAATCTAGAATAATCCCTAGCATAAACTTTTCAGGGCATTTTATGGATATTATAAAGGAATAGAAAACTTTATATAGATTAATGAAGAGTCAAGGTATCAAATACAGTTTTAAGGCATAAGAACTTAAATGGAAGTAACTAGGGAAAGATATTTTTACTTTAAAAAACAAAATAAATTTATAATAAAATGTCTATGTATTATAATAAAATGAAACACTCTTATGTAAAAAAAAAACACTATAAAGTAAACTAAAATTAAATTGAATTTAAAACAACACAAACACATATTCTCAATGAAAATATTTGCAACATATGATACCATCAAATCAAAAGATGCCAAACATGCATTATAAAAATATCCCAGAAGTTAATGGGGATAAGGATAAGAAACAACTGAAGAAGAAAATAGATGAATGTTATGAAGGCAAGTCACAAAACAAGAATAAGGAAATTGGACCAATAAACAGGTGGGAAATTGTCTAAGGAACTGCCAATCAGTAAAAAGCAATTTAAAATTAAGAAATTTCATTTACTACTCATCAGACCAACTAATGTTGAGAAGGATTAGGGGAATGAAGTAGCTCCATACACTGCTAATAGAGGTAAATATATATATATACACATATATATACATATACACACACTATCCAGGAATGCTGATATTGGACATATTTAAGAAAATTGAAGATTCATTAAGCCTTGTGGCTGGTACCCTGTTTTGCACTTCTTTCTTGCCTGTTTTTTTCTGTTTGTTTAAATAATTTCATAGGAAATAAATAGGAAAAACCAGATAAGTGCTAAGTTAAAAAAGTTGACTGCAGACAGAATCATAGTTGGTCTGTAAGTCAGAGTAACAAAAAGGATATAATTTGCAGTATTCAGTTAGCACAGGCCTCTCTAAGACCTTAACTTTTACACTGTGATTTTATTTAAATAGCTATTTTCTGAGGTAGGTTTGGGAAAAGAGTCTTCTCGGTAAAGAAAACAGCAGATATTAAAACTGTAAAAAATGAAAGAGTTTGGACATTTCCAGAATTAGAAAGAATCCGATTTGGCTTGAGTAGAGTGAAAGATGAGAGGGGCCTGAGAGAAAGTGGCCCTGGCAAGCATATTCCTTTTGCCTACGAGCAATAGTAAAGCAATCAAGGGTTTTCAGCAGGCAAATGTTGAAATCTATTGACATTTTACCATTTCATTATATGATAAGAAGACTCGATTAAAGGGAAAAAGAATAAGAGACACTAAATTAAGATTGCTTCTTTTGTTCAGGAAAGAAATGATGGTAGTAGTATAGATAGAGAAAGGTGCAGCAAATTTAGAAATAGTCTGAAGTAGGTTGAGACTTTGTGGACAGCGAAGAAAAGGCTTTGAAGTGTGGTACTCAACCCTCTCACTTGCACAAGTACTGTTTAGACTGGAGAGAGGAGAGAGTGGAAAAGGAAAAAGGTTAGAAAAGGAGGTAGAAGAAGAATTGAGGCAAGAGTTTAGACACCAAAGTAGAGAGGTTTTTGTTTTGTTTTTTGCTTTTTTTTCAGTTTTTGGCCAGGGTTGTGTTTGAACCCACCACCTCTGGTACATGGGGCTGCCATCCTACTTGTTTGAGCCACAGGTGCTTCCCATGGAGGGATTTTTTTCTTTAATGCCACAAACAGACACAGAAACAAGAAATGATCAACATTTATTGCTAATCATTTATTGCTTACTTCCTCTTAGTATTCTTTAAAATGGAAATGGTTACTTCTTACTTACCAACATCCTCTCTTTCTTGGCCTGCAATTGCAATGAATTTTATGGCCACCTCATATTGGAGTCCTTTCTTGTGTTGCAATCCAAATAATTTTGGTTCTTCTTTGCTTGTATTTTTTTTTTAATCAACTCATCAACATTCTAAATGTGCCGAGTAGATAGCCTATAAGCTATGGTAAATTTCTACTGATTCGTTTAGAGACTATTAATGATTTGTCACTTACAATAACAGACATCTACTTAGTGGAGCTTTGAAATTTTTAAAGTGTTTTTTTAATATAAAGGAAAAAAAAAAAGAAAGATAATTAGATGATGGCCAAGGAAAAAAACAATATGTATTTCACACAATTTCCAATGAGAATTGATAGATTTTAAAAGAATTTGGTCTCTAAATGTTATGACAAAGACTCTGTGCCCTGGTAGTAAAAGCAATGACAATTATAAAATTAACTAACTTGAGCATTGACCATGCCTCAGACACTACTCAGATTTATGAGTCTCACAGTAACCCATGTGCTAAGTATCATTAGTCTTTAACAGATGTATAACTAGAAGCAAAGTAGAAAAATAGTGCATTTGGGGGGGAAAAGGGCATACATATTGCTAGTAGAATACATTTATCTCTTTGTAATTCTACCTGTTTGTCAGCCAGAACTTTCATAACACTAAAATTTGAAGTAAGAGTCTCATTTCAGTTCCTAGAAAGTGAATTATTATCTGGCTCCACATTACTGATAGGGAACTTACATCTGCACACCTCTGCAGATTATTGAACGGTGACTTGGATCCTCCAAGAAAGACTCTTTTAGGTGGCATCATATGGTATAATTGCACTATAATCATATTTTCGCTTCCCCAAATAATTATTAGTGGTCTTAACTGAGAAGGTACCAAACACCTTTAAAGTGCTTAAAGTTATCTCAGAAATCTTATATGATATAACGTGAGGGAAATATTTAATATATGCCTTTGTTCCAAAGAAAGGTAAGTTGTATTTAGAGATGCTGCATACCTTGAAAAAATGTAAAATTGCAAAACTATACATTTTTAGCTACCATACTAAAATCAAACCAAATGTATTGTGGTCAATAAATCGATTTCTTATCTTTCCTGATGATATAGATATTGACATAAATAATCAGAGGAAAACGTAATGATTCTGATTTGCATAAGTTGTATACAAAAATTAAACGGTATATTGGTATTTTGGTAAATTACCAATGTATTTTCATGAATTTTTTGATAAAGAGTAATTGATTTCACTGTCCACGGGTCAAGAATATCAGGTTTAATTTGCTGAGGATAGCAAAACCTGTGAAGTATTTACTTATTTTTTAGTACTTAACTTAAAATTTCAGATTAATATGATGGTACAGAGATTTTGGTTACATTGTTTTCATTTCTAGGGTAAAGATCAAGTTTTTTTGTTTGTTTGTTTGTTTTGCTTTGTTTTGTTTGGCAATAGAGTTTTACTCTGTTACCTTCAGTAGAGTGCTGTGGCATCACAGCTCACAGCAACCTCAAATTCGTGGGCTTAAGAGATCCTCTTACCTCAGCCTCCCAAGTAGCTGGGAACCCAAGCACCTACCACAATACTCAGGTAATTTTTTTCTATTTTTAGTAGAAATAGGGTCTCACTCTAGCTCAAGCAATCCACCTGCCTTGGCTCCCATTCTGGGATTATAGGTCTGAGCCACTGTGCCCAACCAAAACTTTTTTTTTTTATTTTAAAGTAACAATTTTAAAATTAACTTAAAGTTACTGATTACTTTCAATTCACAAAAATCTCAGCACACAGAAATGCACACCAAGAAGTATTTTTATCTCTCTATGTAAGATTCACTTCAGAATCTATGTAAAATCATTTCTTGTTAAGGGAAGATATGCTTCAGCTATGTAAATATTTAAGTTTTATTTTTCGAATAATTTCAGAATCCTCAAAGTCTTTAATTCATTCATGTGTCTTTTTCTAGTCCATACAATGTCTTCACACTATCAACTGGATTTAGCTTTTGTTCAGCAATGCCCAAATAATACAAACAGTTTTTGTTATCTTCCTGTTTGAAAGCCTTCATTGACCCTTATGCCTGATCAGTTTAAATGTATTTTTGCATTACTATATATAAGATACAGCTGCTAGCCTAAGATCACATTGCTAGGAATAAAAGCCATACATTTCCAAATACAGTAATTATTTTCAAACCTCTCTTACCAATAGCATCAGTTGAAAAGTATGTGTTATTTTAAAATGAATCCTTTGAATTCCTTCTATTGGCATGAAGTTTCCACTGTTTTTTTAAAGGGCTCTTTCTGTGTTCATCTTATCTCTTAGAATCTTGAAAAGTTTGGAATGTTCTTTTCTGTTTGATTGTCTTTCATAAGTTTTTATGTCTAAACAATTTTTTCATTTGCACAAGAAGGGATGAGAGGCCACACAGAGCTAGCAACTTTTTCTGCATTGGTATTCCTTTTAATCTTTACCTTGTAGCTCATATCAAAGCTGTAATTGTTTGCTAGCCAGCAAAAGCTAATGGCTCCCTCTGGTCAAAAGCTGTCAACAGCAATCTATCCAGCCATGGACATTGCTTGAAATAGAAAAGCATCACATACGGTCATATTCCTTGGTGAGTCACAAACAAGGCAAAGCCTAACATTTTCAAACACAAAACCAACACTAACTCCTTATAATCAGACTGGGCACTAGTGTATCATTGATAAATTCTAGCATATCACTACTGGAGAATATTGCTTGTCAGTGTATTACCATCCAACAGGGTAAGATTGTCCAACAATTTTCATTGTTTTTTTTTTTTCTACCCTTGAATTAGTAATGTGGCAATAAGTCTCTTTTTTAGATGTTAGATCTTGATTTATTAGGTGTCCAAAAGTAAACCTGTGCTCCCCAATGAATAAAGAAAACAGGCCTCAAATGATCAGTCCAGATTTCCTGCTAAGTGTAAAAGACTGCTAAATTCATTAGGGAACAACCCCCCCCCACCACCACCACCAAAAAAAAAAAAACCCCCAAAAAAACTATAATATTTTTAAAAATCACTCCCCAAACTGTAAGGTGCTGTTTAGGAAATACTGAGAAAGGTGGTTTATTTAACATTTGTGTTATCACAATAGTATCATGTAATCCTAGTGACATGGTCCTATATAATGTCTCTAAACATCACACCAACTACTGAGCCTCATGCTGAGTTTCCCATTCAGGCTAATTAGAATTCTTGTCTTCTTAAAACATTTGCACTCTTGGCATTCCAATGATTTTTCCACTTGTGGCTGGACCTTCTGGAAATTTCTAAGTCAAAAGGCAATGCATGCTGCCAGCTTTACATGCCTCTGGGTTCCTTTTGCTCTCTCACCTGAATGTCCGAATTCTTTAGTAATTCCCCAGAATGAAACCCAAGAAAGAATTTTTATTAGCTCAGTTTAGAGGCATTCAAATGTAAGCAAACTAGAAACAGGACATTCACTGTAGTAGTAGTTTTCATACATTCTTGAATCTCTCTCTCAGCAAACTGGATATATATTGTACAAAGGAGGGTGGATTGTTCTCATGTAAGTAGTAAAATTTTTCATACATATGTAAGCTATACCGGTGTTTAGTGCATAAAATATGCATCTCTTTTTAATTCGTCCAGAAGAATGACAGCATATAAGTAGGTTTCAGGTCATAAACTGAAGCAGAAAATATTTTGCAGTCAGATAGAGGAAGAACTCATCTCATATTGCTCTGTGTCTATTATAAGGGACATAATAATAAGGTTCCTCCCAATAAATCATGTGGTCCATGATCTCACTAATTTCTTTTTTATAATAAAAACCTCCAATTATTACTAGTAGGAAATTCATCCCCCATTATAAATTTTAGATGACTCATTAACAGCTGGTGTATCCTTTTATGAAAAGTCTTCAAAAAAATACATGCATAATTCTACTTCAGAAGCAACTATATTAGCAACTGGTGAAAAGTTTTATTGGAATATGCCATTGTTTTAATCATACTAATTCATCTCAGAACTGAACTAAAAAGGGAGAAGACTTCAATTTAACTTCACATGCAAAAGAATGGCTTTGGTTAAGTGAAAGCATGACAACATGTTTGGTATTTTGTCTACGTTCCTGACAAATAGCTCCAAGGTTCAGTGAACTGGTAGTATGTTTTGCTCATTATAGCATCTTCAAGCATTCTAAAAAGTCTGGCGTTTGGCAAGCTCCAGATTTACCTTGCCAAACACAGTTTCCCTTAATACTTACACCCATATATATTTTCAAGAAAATAAGCTGAGAGCTTCTGATTAAATAGAGCTATGGCTCCTTAAATACACAATGATAAATTATTTAATTCAGTTTTTAGGGGCAAATAAAAATACAGAAAAGAATTCAAATTTGCTAATAACTAACCCCCAGTTTTTAAACATTTGGGTAATATCTCAATGTTAAATCAAATTATTAAGTTCTAGGACGGAATAAAGTACAGTCTTCCCATACTTAGTATCCATGCAATTTTACAATCATCTCAGCCTCTGTCAAATTTATCATATGTTTTCTTAATACCACAAGATTAAAGAACTATGACACTTGTATGTTATTTTACTACCAGTGATTTCCTGGTCGCCTTTTATTTTAGGCAATCTAAGTTGGTAATGATAGTAATTGTTCACAGAGAAGGCCATAATTCCTCTTGCCAAAAAACACCCCAAAAATTAGGTGGATTTTTTTTGTGTACTTTCTTTAAGCACTGATTGATAATATGATAATAGGATATTAAACATAACACAAAGCAGTGTATAAGTATGCACACATAACCTAGTATTTTAAGCAGTATGTGAAGGTATAAATATGTAGTATATAAGGACACTAATGCCTACTATATTAATACTGAAACTAACATTTATTAATGTTCCTTCCACATATTTTGCACTTTGTGAGGTCTACTTGCCACTAGGTAATAGGCTACATGCCAGGTTTCAGTGAAGGATCTAACCCTTAGGTGAGAATCTTTTTGTGCAGAGGGTTTCTATTTTTGGATCAAACTATGTTCATCTATGGAGCAACAGATACCAGTTGACTAATTTTAGAGTCTTCTAAGGAAAAAGAATATACAGGTTTTCATAAATCAAAAAGAACAATGCTATAGAAATATTGAGGTGTCTGCTATTGAGATGGATTCTTGAAATTTTTCGGCATCTCTAAATTCAACATTCCTTTCACTTTGAGATACACTGTCCATGACTTTGTTATGACCTTTGTATTCTTCAAAGAGAGACATGTACCCCATGAAAACTTGCATACCAGAGGAGAAACAGGCATGGAGAGTTTGAAAGACTCACTCCCAAGTATGAGCCTCACTCTCATAGATCCTGTTTGCTAATTGGTATATGCCTGAGAAGGCATTTGCAGTATAGGTGCCCTGATTCCCTTTCAGATGATCTCACTGCCGTAACCCTCGCTCACTTACTCTCACACATCTTGAATCTTGCTATGGTGCATTTGACCTTTGTGTAAAATCTCTAGAGTACCAAACAGAGAAACAATGAAATGAACCGTTACCTAAGAAACATCCTTTAACTCTTAACACTTGCATGAAGACGAAGACATTTGATAGGTCGTGTAGGTCAATTTCTAGACTCCCCAAATGTTAAGGAGTTGCATAACTTTAAGGACTGAGGAATAAATGCTTTTACAATTCAAGTGGTTTCCAGTGTTTGCTTCCAACCAAATTTAAGAAGGACCTAGTTGAGCTGTCAGATAACAAATCATTAAAAGTGATTTTTGATAGAAGATCACAATACAATTTTGGCATACAGCAGGGGTCCCCAAACTTTTTAAACAGGGGGCCAGTTTACTGTCCCTCAAACCGTTGGAGGGCCGGACTGTGGGCCCCGGGACGAGTCAGCTGCTAAGCAGGACAGGCGATGGTGGCAAAAACACCCAGAGGGCCGGATAAATGTCCTAGGCGGGCTGCATGTGGCTGGCGGGCCGTAGTTTGAGGATGTCTGCAATAGAATATAGATATTGAATGAAAGTCTATGCTAGAGTTTCTTTAATTCCCATCTATTTATTTATTTGAAATATAAAACATGGTGACATTTATGAAATTGAAAAGAAGTAAAATTGAGTCTGAGTCTTGGCTGATTCAAGGGTCCAATATACTCAGTACTAATATGAAATCTAGAAAACAACTACATGCCCACAGTAGAGAAAACACAAGTTATCTTCAAGTGGGGGAGGACGGAGAATAGAAAGGGGAAAGCAGGGGAATGTAAACTCTCCCCTAATGTGCACGATGGAAGGGAGGGTATAAAGCACATACTCTGGATGAAAGGCTCAACCATAACTTGAACTTTACTTTAGAAATGCAAACAATATAACCTAATCATTTGTTCCCAGGTACTAATATGAAATTTAAGAAAGGAAAAACAAATTAAAAATTGTTTAAAAATGATTTATCTAAATGTGTACTGTTGTCTCATATTACAATATTATATTCATTGTACAATACTCATAATTCTAGTAACACTGAATACAGAAAAGTATTTTTGAAACTCAGTTTACAATCATCACTTTAGAAAATTGTGTCCATGTTTTTATCAAATGTGGTTCTTCCATTTTCTTTGCTTTTCTATATAATAAGGAAAGAAGTAAAAAGGACGATTGTTTAAAATGATCCTTAAGTCATCAAAATGTTTTCTGAAAAGATGATGATTTGGCATGATTTGGGTCAGATAGCTTAGATCCTTTCCTAAGTAATAATTTAAGTACATTTTGAAAAGTAAAACTAGATGAAAACACAAAGTAAAGATAATTTTAAGAGAAAACTATAAACATCCACAATCCTAACTGTCATAACATGTTTTCAATTGTTTTATCTTCTAGTCTATTTTTGTTTTTGTAAAATATTTCTTTCTTTCTTTTTTTCTTGAGACCAAGTCTCACTCTGTTACCCGAGGCTAGAGTGCTGGGGTGTCATAGTTCATAGTAACCTTAGACTCATGAGTTTAAACATTCCTCTTACTTCAGCCTCCTAAGTATCTGGGACTACAGGCATGATCCACCATGCCTGGCTAATTTTTCTACTTTTAGTAGAGATGAGGTTTTATCTACCTCAAGCTAGTCTCAAATTCCTGAGCTCAAACAATCTACCCACTTTGGCATTATAGGCATGAGCTACCACATCTGAACTTTTATAAAACATTTCAGTTTATTTTAAAGACAATGAATTCTATATTTTTGTATTAAAATATATCAAGAGAAAAATGTACAACAAAGAGATCATCTATGTTACCTAAGACAGTGAATAATTTCAGCATGATTAATTGTAGGTCAACCATATAATATAGAATTTCTATGATGTAATATGAAGAATATAATTTCTCCAACTATTATTTGAGTCGAAAAAATTTTATTTCATTCTATAAAGCTTTAAAATTTAATTTCCAGTTCACTGAAAATATAGAAAATGGAGAAATAAGATAAAATGCTTCAAAGGGAAGAAACCAGACAAATTCAAAAGGCAGGATATTCTTCTATACAACTTGCTAGTCAACTTCAACAAGTGTATATCATTAGAAGTGATACTTTTAATAAAAATTCCAAAAATAGCACATTACAAATATAAATTTGGTACAAAATAAAGATAGGTTCCTAAATCAGTGAGAAATAGATACTACCTTTTAATATGTGATATTTGTAATGAGATAGCCATGTAAAAATAAATTTGAATCCAGTCTTTACATATTATACCAGCACAAATTCTAATTAGATTAGAAATCTAAAATTAAAAACCTATATGTTGGCTCGGCGCCTGTGGCTCAGGTGGCTAAGGTGCCAGCCACATACACCTAAGGTGGCGGGTTTGAATCTAGCCCGGGCCCGCCAAACAACAATGATGGCTGCGACCAAAAAATAGCCGGGTGTTGTGGCGGGCGCCTGTGGTCCCAGCTACTTGGGAGGCGGTGGCAGGAGACTCGCTTGAGCCCAGGAGTTGGAGGTTCCTGTGAGCTGTGAGGCTACAGCACCCTATCCAGGGGACAGCTTGAGGCTCTGTCTCAAAAGAAAAAAAACAAACCTATATGTAAATGCTAGAAAATACATAGGTTAGTTTGTTCATACAGGTAGAATGCAGAAAATTGTCAAAAACATGTCACAATTCATAGATAAAATAATGAAAAATATTGACAAATTTTTTTAAAAAATTGTGAAATTTAAAGAATTAGAAAATAGATAAAGCAAATGATAAACTAGAAAAATGTATACAATAGAAAAAAGGTGGCATACTAAATATATTAATATTTTCCAAAAATAAAGAAAACCTCCAACACTACAGAAAAGTAGACAAAATATATAGACAGGTCAAAAAGAATAAAAATATCAATACCTTTGAAAGTATGAAAAAAATGTTTTACTTTATTTATAGAAAGAAAATTTAAAATTAAGAATACCTTGAGATTAAATTTCTCGTATATTGGGTTGACTTAAATCCAGAAGTTTGACAACATCCTCTATGGGTGAGACTGGATAAAACGCTCATATGATGATGATGGAAATGAAAAATGTTCAATCCACTTTGGAGAGACATTTAGTAATGTCCTATGATGTCTATGCATTTGCCCTATGACCAAGAAATCTCACTTTAAAGAACCGTCCCACAGATAAAAATACAAACAGAAGAATAATACATATAAGGCTGTTTATGCTCTAAAATCTAAATTATAAAGACTGAAAAGAAGCAAAAGTACAATAATAGGGGACTGAAATTAGTTGAATAAACACAGTAAAATAACACAATAGAATTCTAAGTATTACTAAAATGGCAAAAGAAATAACACTGTAAACTACTAAAATTCTCTTTAGTATATATTGTTAGGTCAAGAAAGAAAGCTCAAGAAAAGTATATACTATTGCTTATCTGGGAATAGTAGGCATAATATGCTATTGCTTATCAGTACATGCCACATGTTAAGTTTAAATTCAAAGGTTTAAAACATAAACAATATGTAGGGCCAGGCACAATGGCTCATGCCTATAATCCCAGCTCTTGGGGTGCCAAGGCTGGTGAATTGCCTGAGCTCACAGGTTTGAGATTAGCCTTAACCAGAGAAAGACCTCATCTTTAAAAATAGCTGGGCATTGTGGCAGGCACCTGTAGACCAGCTACTTGGGAGGTTGAGGCACGAAAATCACTTAAGCCTAGGAGTTTGAGTTTGCTGTGAGCTATGTTGCCACGGCATTCTACCAAGGGTGACGAAGTGAAACTCTGTCTCAAATAATAATAATAATAAATAAAAATAAACAACTTGACTTTTAGTATATACACATATGTATACAGCTGTTATAAGCTGGACAATAATTTTGAGTTAGAATATTAAATTTAAAATTAAATTTAGAAAATACATGATACTATGGGAATGGGAGAGAAGAGGATTGGGTAACAGAAATAAGAACTGGACTTCTCTGCATTTACTTTGTTTTGTAGGTTTCATTCTATACCTGTTTTATTTTATTACATTTTATTCCATGTCAATATTTTGCATGATTATAAAGCAGAATTTATAATGGACAAAACAGTAATTCCTAAAACCATACAGCAAATTGAAGCAAATTAAACCATGTAATAAATTGATGGTAAAACCAAAACAGTAAAATCATTATGCATGCCTTTAAAACACAATAATTTCACTGTACATCTTATGTAAATATAACAAGGATAAAAACAATTTTAAAAATATATTTTGTTTTTGGTAGCTAGTTTATGAGTCATTATATTGATATTCTTAGTCTGATGTATGCAAATACTCCTACCTTACATCAGAAAGCATGTACTATGTGTATACACATAAGTATCCATGTATCCATACTTATATATATTTAAATACATGACACCTATGTTTATGTATACTTAGTGTTTATATGATGTTATTATGCTTTTTATAAGAAGACCCGATTTAAAGAGATGTAACTACATTTTTGTGGGTAATTTTATGGTAATAATAAGACTAGAATTTTCTTCAAAGGGTTAAGTTTTGTGCATAGAGAGAAAATAAGTATTTGGGGATAAAGGATTGCCTTGAATTAATAAATTTTGATGCTAGCTGATAAATAAGCAAAATTATCCTATTTTCCTATTATAAATTGATGAAATTCTCCGTGATAAAAAGTTGTACAAAATGGGAAATAGGAAAAAAAAACATGCTACAATTAGAAGTTTAAGAAACATGTATAAACAAGTGTAGGAGACGGTAAAGCCAGAAGCAATGCTTTGTTTAGAATTAGCTGATTTGAATATTTGGGGGCCAACTAAAATAGTGTAAATGTAATCTGTGTATTAAAGACTTAAAAATTGTGAAAATACAGAAGGGGAAACAAATATTAGTTAAAAAAGATTATAATAGCTATGTTCAGTAAGTTTAGGAAAAGAATAAAATACAAGTATTTATACAGAGAGGAAGATCTGGAATTTAGTATATTAGTTATGTTATCAGTTGAAAGATCATTAACTCTGTTATTTTATTTATTTTATTCAATGGATATTTACCACCTTAGTGATAATAGAATGTTATTTTATTTAATAAATAAATAAATTCATGTTTCTCCATTTTCTGCCCTATAGTTAGGGACATTTCTCTTAATACATGGGTGCAAAACACAATTATAATCTTTAAAATTATTCCCCATGTTCATTATAACTATGAATGTTAATACTCTATATTAACAAAAGAATCATTTAAAATGAATACTATCAGTCTAATTGAATCATAAATGGCCTTTATCATTCATTCTTTTAAAATTTTAAATATACAAAATTTTCAAACCACTCTCATTCAAAGACGAATTTTCTTTAAGTTAGTCCACCTTCTACCAGTTGCCACTTAAATGCTATACTTACTTTCAATCATGTAATTGATTTTTTCCTATGGGGCATAAATTGTGATATAAATGGGTTTTTATTTCTGCCTGTGCTTTTATGTATAAAATAGAAAATACATTTTGTAGATTTTACATAAATGGTGAAAAGAACTCCATTATTACTAACTGATTTTTAAAAGGACATTCTATACAATTGTTCCTATGAAGACACACTCAGTGATCCAGCCCACATATTGCATTATGACACCAGCACAGTCTGATACCCTGGTCTATCCGGTATACTCTAAGCTAAATTACAAACTAGGAGTAGAGTTGACAGAAACTTTACATAGCCTCAAGTCTTCTATGCCAAGAAAGGTTTGATTTTTTTCTAGAGATGGAGAGTGTTTCCTTTTCTTGAAATTTCCTTCTTTCAATATTTTTCTTTCTTAATACTTTTTACTAATTTGTTTTATATCCATCATGTTTTATCCATATCCTTCATGATTGTTTTTGTGAGTCTTTCCTTGAAATTAAAATCAGAATTAGAAAAAAAAAAGAAGATATATCAGTTATAGGTAATAGGCACTAATAGCTCTAAGTATAAGTCTATAAAGAATGGTAAGGACTAGTCCTTTGGCAGACTGACAATATATAGTATTTTCAATTGAAAAGAGTAATAATTCTTTCTCATTCTGTTTCTCACCACGGTCAATAATAGCTCTTGGTTCTTTTAGGACCCGCTGCCTTCACTGTAAGCAGTTGTAACTTCAGCATATGTTATTGGAATTTCATTCTGTTTAAGACTTGTACATGTTTGGAAAAGTATTAGGTGTGGGTCTTGTGATTAAGATGAAGGTCAGTTTGGCCATAACTTTTTAATGGAGACTTTGAGGGCCCAGGTTTACTACTTACTAAATAGTTCTAAAATGAAGTGTATATCCTTTATAAGAATTGCATCTTAGAAAAAAGTGTGATGCTTATAAAAATGATGCAAGTGATTTTAATAAAGGAGCTACAAAAAAGGGAAGCTGTAATCCGGCCCCCTTTTCACTCTGACCCCATCTGCTGTAAATGAATAAAAGCACAAATTGGGTTTTATGCTGCACACTTTAAAGTCAGTAGTGGTTTAAGGTTATAAGCAAATGAAAACCAGAAGGAGACTTGGAAGTTATGTGAACCTAGATGCTTGAAGAAATAAGTTTCTATCAGGTAATCATAGTGAGAAAAATGGTGAGAAAAAAATCTGGAAAGTTAGAAAAGACCTACTCCAGTATTGCCAACTACTCTCCTATCCTGTGGAGCCAGTCTGTAAAGTCGTGGGTCTTGTCCAAATGAAAACTAGGAGATGATATATATTTTTTTACAAAGGTGGATTTATTTTATTTAGGGACTTTTTAATTATTTGCTTAAGAAGCTTTCCTACTTTAAAAAATGCTATAATGTCCTTTTATTGTGAAACGATTATACATGTAGTCATATCATTATTGTTATAATTTAAAACTTTCAGTATTCAGAATACAAAAGTTAAGTAACTCTACATGGGATAATAATTATTTTTAAAATTATACTCACAAGTGAAAATCAAAAGTCTGAGAGTCACAGAATTAGCTACTTTACTCATGCGAGTTTTACCCAACGTCACACTGTGTCTCACCCCTCTCACTTACCTAGTGGAGGTCAGCAGACTGACATGAGAAATATTAGGGCATGAAGGATTGAGTGGCTTACTGCTGAGAAGCTCAAGAGCAGAAAGGAAATGTATTTAAGGATACCTACTGTTCCCTCCACCTGGAAAACCACCCTACGTATCCCCTCACAGTTTAGGATTCTATTAATTTGATATTTATCTCCTACATTAAATCTGCTGGGGTACCACTCTTACACTGAAATTTACCTCTGTATTCCATCAGAGTATTTTTGCAGGGAATATATTCTCTTTACAGATAGCCTGGCTCAAAAGTGGACATTTAGCAATTCAAATAATGGCTGAGCTGAACTGAGTTTGCCTTACTCACTGCCCAACTTGCCTCTGGATTATAATTACCATGGGTTTCTCCTATGTGTCATCTCATTTCCAAAGAGAAAACTAGTCCATAGCAGTTACTCTGATCTCATTGTATGCTTTGTTTTCTGTGAACATAGGAGCAAGGCCTCTAGGGTCAGAGTTTAACTAGATTTGGTTCCTAAATTCTGACCTAATACTTTTTTTCCTACTGATCTAACATAATAAAAAAAAAAAAAAGTACACTCACCTTGTATGATAAATATTCCTGTAGCATCACCAGCTCTTACAGAAGCTTCTACTAAATACATTGGATAATTCCAAAGCTTAAAGAGAGACAAAGGACAGAAAGGGATATTTTTTCCTTTTATTTTTGAAACTGTTTGATATGTCCTATTTGTATGTATTTATGGGTACATGTGGAAATGTGTTACATGCGTAGGATGTGTAATGATTATGTCAGGGTGTTCAGGGTCTCCATAACTCAAGTATTTCTCATTGTGATGTGCTGGGAACATTTTAGGCCTTCTCTTCTAGCTATTTTGAAAAATATAATAGGTTGTTAACTGTAGTCACTCTAATGTTTGGTAGCAAACATTAGGACTTATTCCTATCATCATGCCTTCCAACACCCACACATCCTTCCTAGTCTCTGGCCTCTATCTTTCCACTCTCTACTGCCATGCAGATATTAGATGAAGTAGAATACTGAGAACTGATTGGAGGATTACTGTGATGGGCCTTAGAAACTGTAGAAAAGCATCTCTCATGCATTAGCCTAACCTAGAGAAACTGGCTGAAAATGAAAAAGAAATAGTCAATTTTTTATTAAATACATAGGTGCCTAAGATATTGTTAATTCAGAGACAAGACTTAGAGAAGTGAAAACAGGGAATACTTTTCAATTGTAGAACTTCCTAAACTTTTTCTTTTTAGTAAAGAGGGCTGCCATGCACCATTTTAAACTTTTTGGTGGTGTAATACTACTTTCTGTGCACTGAATGTCCTTCTGTTAATCAATTTTTCAGTAGACGTGTCCTATTCAACAGTCAGGTAGAAGAGGGATGTGTTCTGATTTGGTTGACATTAAAGGAGAGACGGACCGAGTTATGGGTGGAGAGTTTTGAGGGAGGTGGGCAGTTGGTGGAAGCAATAAATAGAAACTGCAGATGACCAGACACAAAGTTCAAGCCCCTCGGCAAAACTGAGGAGATGTTTGCAGGTGATGCCCATGCTCTCAATGTGGAATGGTGTTTCTTCCTGTCTAATTGTTAAACTGAAATCAAAAAGGACAAGGTAACTTTGACAACCTAGGCAATTTAAGATAATCTAGTTGTAGATACAGATGTTCTGACGTGAAATATAGAAAAAATAAATGTCACTTATAATTTGTTTTACACCATTGTCTTTTGCTTATATTATTGTCTTGCTTATTTTAAAATTTCCAATAAATGGAGCTTATTGACCCTTCTGTTTTGTCTCATCCTCCTCAGACTACTGAATCTATTTATTTTATAATGTAAAAATGCACTATTTATAGTTAATAACAAAACCCAAAGAATCTTTAATTTATAATAGGCACGATACAATTCTTATACTGTTTATCATAAACACATCACAACTATTTCCATGCAGTTTACTTAAAGTCTGGGCCTTTGAGAAGCCTATAGTCTCAATGTTTGTGTTCCTACCAAATTTATATGTTAAAACCCTAACCTTCATGATGATGATGCGTTTAGGAGGTGGGGTATCTGGAAGACAACTAGATCATGAAGGACATGTCCTCGTGATGGGGGTCAGTGACCTCAGCTTGTTCTTCCCTTATACTACCTGGTGAGGACTCAATGACAGGGTGCTACCGGTTAACTGGGAAATGAGCCCTCACCAAACACCAGATCTGCTAGCTCTTTGATCTTGAACTTTGTAGCCTCCCAAAACAGAAATGTGTTTCTGTTGTTTATAAGCTACCCAGTCTAGAGTATATTATTACAACATCATGAAATGGCTAAGACAAGGGGTCAGGTGAACACCGGAGCATTTTTTCTATACCAGAAGGGAACAGTTATTTATGAAGATTCAAGTGAGTATCCAGTGGGGTCCACGCATTACTTCTCAACATTCTAATATCGTGGCATGGAGAAAATAATTTGCTTATTGTCAGTATTGAGCACTAGTGTAAACCGAACAGAATTGTTCTGATATCCTTCTGAGATGTCCTAGGACCAAAACTTAAAGAGGAATATTTGGGCATTTTGAAACCCATTTTTGATGTACCAGTTAAAAGAGGGAGACTAAGAGGTCCTTCATCTATTCTCAATGTTGACACACCTTAGGATTTGATATTCTAGAGACACCACGTATCTACCTGCATTGTAGCCCTGGACACCTATGTTTTACCTTTAAAAGATGACTACTCAGCAACAGAGACAGTGAGTTGGTGTTTAAAAGTAGGACAGAGTGCAGGCTCTTCTAAAAAGCAAAGTTCTAAGTGAAAGCATTTCATTCCTAAGGATGGAGTACAGGTTTTTATCGTGCTAAATAACTAAACAAGTGAATAAAGAAAATCATTTCTGAGGATAATAAGTCCTTCCAAGAAAGTAAAGAGAGCAAGGCATTTGAAAGTGAGAGGTGTTGCGAGGCTGCTTTCCATTGGACCATCTCGACAAGGCTGTCTCAAGGTCAGTTGAACCTTGCATGATGGCATGATGAGAAGACACAGCAGTGTACCTTCTGGGGAATTAATTACCTTCCAGCTCAGGACACAGCAGGCTCTGAAAGTGGGAATAAGCTCAGCATACTTAATGAACAAAAAGAAGGCAAATGTAGCTAGCAAGAGGGGGGAATGACTGTTATGAGATGAGGTGAGCTGGGTCACATCACCTAGAATCACAGTAAAATTTTAGATTTTCATGAGAGGTTTTAAAATCAGTAAATAAATATGATCTAATTTACATTTTTAAATTTTACATTTAAATTTTTCTAATTTTCACTTCCTCTGAGTGGGAAGTGAATTTCAGTACGCAAGAGTGGAATTAGGGAGACTAATTAGAAAACTATGATAGCAATTTAGGCAAAACATAATAGATTAAACCAGAGTGATAGCAATAGAAATGAAGTAAGTTGAATAAATCCTAGGTATATTTTGAAGGATATACCTCCCCGTATCAAAAACTCAAACTGTTAAAGTTTTTAGAGTAAACAAATAAAATGAAATCAATACAAAATATAACATACACACATACATACATGTGTGCACACACAGACACAAAACCAAAACAAACATAAATACTTGAAAAGCAAAAAATAAGTAGTTATTCAGATTGAGTGGAAGACAGATCAGTGTTACGATAGACTTGGCCAACATTGCCTTTGATTGTTTTTTTTTTTTTCTTTTTAATGATTTAAAGACTTACAAATACATTTTGGTAGATGTAAAACATCATAATCTGGTCACAACTGTCATCTGTTCTGTTTGGAATCTTCTTTCTCTCTAAGCAGAAGTGGTTTCTCTCCTCTGACCCATTTATTATACTGCCATTATGACTCAATTATAGTCAAAACTAAGAGTATAATATTCTCACCAGACATGCCCCATAGAATATATCCTTGGTCAATATTTTCTCAGCAGGGTGGCTCTTGTTTTTAATAAGCAATCATTTCTCTCTCATTTAACATTTTTACCTGAAAGTAAAATTGGAAAAAATTTGTTTTTATTCCCTTCAGTAACATACAGGAGATAATAACAATACGAAAGAAATCTGTGAAGAGTCTTGAGTTATGTCTCAAATACAAAAAGTAGAATGCAGAACTCATGTAAATGTCTTGAAGAATATTCTTTCAATAAAGGGAATGTTTCTGAGACCAAAAGTGACTACATAATAAACTATAAAGCGGCCCATTTTTAACTTTATCATTTAAGGATCAGGAAGTAACATTTCAGGTACATATTATTTTCTATCTTTGCACGGCAGTGTATTTCTTACACAAGGGTGTTTTACTATGTTTCAGTCATAAGACATTATGTGAGGATTTGAGTTTAACATGTAGTCCATTGTCATATTTCCAATTAAAAACAAAGAAAAGCAGTCCTGTAGAAGGCGAAGTAACAGTCTCCACATACCAGTTCTGAATCCCTATAACCTATAAATGTTTTATTATTTGGAAAAAACTATCTTTGCAGGTGTAATTAAGTTAAGAATATGGAGATGAGGAGATTAATCTTAATTATCTAAGTGATCCCTAAAAACAATTAAATGCATCCTTATAGAAGTGGGGCACACAAAGAGAAGGCTACGTAAAGAAGGAGACAGAGGTTGGAGGATGTGGCCACAAGCCAAGGATTGCTGACATCTACCAGAAACTGAAGGGTCAAGAAATGGATTTTCTTCCAGAGCCTGTAGAGGGACTGTAAATCTGGATACCCAGTAATCTCTTTGATATAACAACACCAAGGGTACCAGTTTCAGACTTCTGGCCTCCAGAAATGTGAAAAAATAAATTCCTGTCATTTTAAACTAGTCAGTTTATGGTAATTTGTTATAGCAGCCATGTGAAGCTAATATAGGTCCCAGTTAATATTTTTATTAAAACACTGAATATTCAAAAGTGTATTTCTAATATTCAGTTTCAAGTGATGTGAAGCATGTATTTCTGTTTCTTGGAGGAATGTCTATCTTTACAACATATATGTTTTTATGCCCCCTAGACTTGATGAACTCTAATCATCAATGAGATAGTTGAACCTTCCACTGCTTACTCTGAATTCAAAAGTGGAGTGATGCTACTATGTCCTTCTGTGGTGACCAGTTGCTTAACCCTTTGATCCACCAATCATTCAGACTTTTCCTCTGTTTCTATCCCATTATCATCTATCACCTAAATCTACCTGGCTGGAGGTGGAGAGTCATTTATTAAAGGCCAGAGTTTCAGGCTATTTTCTAATAAAAAGCCACACTTTTATAGAATCAGATAATCCTTGATGGGTTGGATAGGTGACACTCCACGGTTTAGGGGAAGGATACCCAGTAATCTCTTTTAAAATAATATCAAACAGAATTGATTTGTTGTATTGCTAGTTCTGAGTATTATCACTCACTTACTTCACCACTCCTGGTCTATTTGTTTCTGACTAATTATGCTGGCTCACCTCATTACTGGAAGAATTCTCCATACCTCAGAGTGTAGGTTCAGGTTCCTACTGGATCCAGATAGACTGTGTCCCTACTCATCTCAGATAAATAGTATTCCCAGCTTTAATTAATCTCTTCTTAAGGAAAATCTCACTCCTACAGGATGGTATGGATTTTCCCTGTAGACTTGACAAGGCAATCACCTAAAAGCACAGCACTCCACAGTACAAGCAGCAGACAGCCTAGAACTGTGCAACAGAGCCCATGCGGGGGTAGGTGGTCTGTGACCTAGCAGCTGTAGAATGGTTCACAAGGATGGGAGCCCTTCAGTTCCAGCTCCATTTGTAAGTGTCAAAAGAAGTCAAGGTTGGTATTTTGGATGACAGAAAAACAGAGCTAAACACCCCTCAAGTGGAGTACAGAAGATGGTTTTATTTTATAACTACAGACTAATTGAGAGTCAGGATATATAGATCACACATTAAAAGGAATAGAGAATAAATATTCAAAAAATAGTTTTCAAAAAGATATTGTTTCTGCCGACTGAGTGAATAATTTGCCTTAACTAAATTATTGGTTTGATAAGAGCAAAAGGTAGTTCACAAATCTTTAATAGGTAACAGTATCAATATCCCAACTGTATTTCCTACTTACTTGTTTGATCCATTGTGCATATTATGTATTTTGTTCAAATCATCATTGTTTCATCTTTAGAAAGGGTATTTGCTCATAGCATTAGATAAGACGTATAAAATAAGTAGAACAGAACCCAAAATGTTGCAAAATAACAAATGTCACGTCTGATATTACTTCTCTTCTCCAACTACTACTGCCTTGACTCCTATAACAAATGCTATTGTATGTTCTCATACTGTTTAATAGTAATCAAATGTATTTAAATCATTCAATTGGTTTCAGAATAAAATAAATGTAAGACAAAAATACTTCAGCATATTTGTCTTAGAGAAAAGGTGTCACAGCCCTTAAAGAATGCTGAGATGTCATTGTTTCATAAACAAACAATAAAATGATAAAATCCTTAAAAGGAAATTTAGATTACAATACTAGAGCTGTCAAACCTGTGTTTTGGACACCTATCCTAATAGACACACAAGCAGTAATGTTAAGAAGTCTGTTGAAAACCCGAGTTTATTTTCTTCTACCATAAACACTGAGAAAGAAAGTGGTCCCCTTGCCCGAGGCCCTGTAAATAATAGATAGCTGTAAAATGCATAATCTGAATTCCTGGGAACTAAACAAACAAGAGGAGTTACTTCATTTAATTTTGACTTTTTCCCCTCCAATGTCTTTAAACCATGTTTTAGTGCTGCCATTTAGGGCAGGAAAAAAGTGAAAAGGGGAAAAAATAGTTGTAGAGAAATATTAAAGGACTTAGAACGTTTAATAGCTTAAATGAATAATTGTGCTATATTTGGATTATTCATCATCTGGTTTTTAACCTGATGGTAATTATCTCAGTTGTTATTCTCCCTGTCCCTTCTGTTTAATTCATATCCTTTTTCACATGGATATCTCCTCCAACACTGGCAAAATACCTTCTTTTCACACTCTTCGTGCCACTAATAGGAGGATTTTGCTGAATTTCAGCACTGACATTTGCCATATTTTGATAGTAAAGGTGGATTCTCACCCTTGAAAATTTTAAAAGATATCCTATTTTGTTGTTAATCTTATTTAACTTTTGTGCATTTTCTCAATTACCTGTGACTTATACATGTAAATTTGGCATTGATTTTGTTATACTAGATTCATCATTTTAATTTTAACCTAAGGCATTGAAACAGGGGGAAAAGAATACAAACACAAAGGTGATATATTTTTATATTGACGTAACTGTCAAAATTCTATTTTAATTGCAATGTCAGAGTTAGTAAATACTTTGCCCTTTAAAATGATTCAGACTCACTTTCTTTTAACCAAAGTCTTAGTGATAAGTAATATTACAGGTGTACCACAACAAAACTACATCCATTCAGAGCCTGGAGAGGACAGGTGGTGAATGCTATCTTGGAGAGATTTTATTGGTAGCCTACCAAATGAGAGTATCTAATTTATAGCACTCATGTTGCTAGAAGCTTTATGATGACTATTCTGTATTTCTTTAAGGTATACAAATACACTTATTTTAGAAATGAGCACACTTATTCCTCTGGCTAAATCTGACTTCAGAGTATGTTGTCTCCAGTCTACCAAGACATTATCTATCACCAAGTCAGGATTAAGAAACTACAAATGAAACCAATAGATCATGTGTCTGAATCTACCAAAAATAAGAATTATGTTGGTACAGCACAATGCATAGAGATAATGACTAGTATTGCCTACTGGGTAGTAATGATCCAGAAATTTGAGAAAAGTATAAACTTAAATGGAATTATAAATCCCCAAAATGGTTCCTGCCATGTTTAACTAAAAGTCAATGAAACAGTTCAAAGGACAAAAATTTTTACCTAAAACTACATAAGAATGGCTAAATCTATGTCTATATACTTCAAAACATCATGTTGTATATGATAAATAAATATAATATCTATTAATTTAAAAATTAAAAAAAAATTAAAATTAGATTATGGAGAAAATACTACATAGGGAACTGTTGTGTTTCCTTTTTTTATTTGCTCACTTATATTTTCGTACTTTTAAATTACTATATATGAGGTCTGACAATTGAGTTCACAAACTTTCCACTGAGATTTTATAATATGTTGACAGAACTGTACAAATAACTCAGTAAAAAATTCATAAACTTGGTAAATCCCTGTCTGGTGGCTGTGTTTGTGTCGCTCTGTGGCAGTGTCTTGCTCAGTGGCCTTCAATCTTGTTGCATGCATTTTTGTGCCACTAGGAGACATCAGAGCTTGAATTAGAGCAACAAACAAATATTTGTAAATGTTTGTACAAGGGAAAAGTGAAATCAGGGACATATTAGTTCAAGTGTATGGGGATAATGCCTGGAAGAAAGTGGCACTGTACAAATGGATTAAATGGTTTCTGAGGGGAGCATCACTGATGAAGAGACGTAAGGCACCAAATTAGAGCAGAACTGACAGAAACATTGCAAAACTTAAACAAATTGTGGGTCAAAATTGTCAGTTGACTGTGAAAAGTAGCAGACCGTGTAAGCGTTGATAAACAAAGGAAAATCTTAACTGATAAGCTTGGCCAACAACTCATGGCTCTTGCATGGTGATAATGCACCAGCTCCCATGGCACTGTCTGTGAAGGAGTTTTTAGCCAGGATTGGAACATCCTTCTTACTCATAAGATCTGGCCCCAGTCATTTTTTCATTTTACTTGAAGATAAAGGAAATATTGGAAGAAAGCCATTTTGATGATATTCATGACATCAAAGGAAAAATAATTATAGCTATCAATAGCCATTCCAGAAAAGGAGTTCCACAATTGCTCTGAAGGTTGGACTAAGTGCTGGAGATGGAGCTTAGCTTTCCAACAGGAGTATTTTGAAGGTGACTATAGTGATATTCAGCAATGAGGTATGTAGTACACTTTCTAGAATAAATTGACCAACTCCATTGTCAGACCTTGTAAAAACATCACAGTAATAAGGTTTTAGGAACCAGGTAAACTGAGTGATCCAAATTTCCTTGAAAACTTCAGAAGGAAGAACATGCAGATCCCTCCCCACGTACACGTAATTGTATAATCCTGAAATCATCAAGGTATTCCAACTCATTCTTTCCACATGCTATCAATATTTTCCCATTCTGAGAACTCCATACAACATCAAGTTATTGAAGTCACAACTTCCAGACTTCTCACAGAAGTACTTGAACTATTTTACTGTCTGAGAAGTATTCATCTGCCTTCCCTGATGAGTTTCCTGTGTTATGTTAATACCTCCATTATTATTACTATTCAGTCTGTTGATAACTAATTTATGTGTTGTGTTCAGTATTCTCTACACAGATCTTTAAGAGTAAGGAAACTGTAATTTTTGTATATTTTAGCACCTCACCCAGTGCCTGTCAACAATGCCTCCACTGATGTTTAAGTGAAAGAATGCATGTGTGAAGGAAGATGTCATAGTTTACCTTGATATACTCAAGACATGTTTTAAGATATGATCTTAAAACAACATCTAGGTTTTATCTATTAAAAAAATTGCATAATAGATCTAATGAAAGTCTTCCTTCTTTCTATTCTTCTTTTGATTGATATTTAGAGAAATGTATTCAAAAGTACAAATATGCTGTGGTTCTCAATTTTGGCTACACAGAAGAATCACCCCCACACAAATTATAGCAGAAGCTCTGGGTACAAGACCCACCTCTGTCCTTTCTATAGTTTCAGGATATTCCAAAGTATATATAAGGTAGAGTATCATTGATCTATACTAATACCCTATACTTTTAATCTGGATTATGAGTATGGAAGTCACAGAAATGCAAATGAGACAATTAGCTCAAATAGGGTCTGTTCACCACTGATTGAGAAAACCTACAGCAGCTTGAGTTGTCCTTCCAAGGTGTCATCAGGCCACCACACTAACATTTAGATTGCTTATTTGGGATGATGTTCATTTATCTTCTTTCTCTCTCCTGTTTTCCTCATTTTCAAAGGCCCAACTCCCACCTTCCCCAATGCAATTAGATGATAACCAGCAAGAAATAGAATCAGCATAATTATACTATAATTTAAGTTTATATATAATAAAGTATTATCAAAAGCAAATTACAAGAAAAATAAGACCACACTTTGTAAATGGATTATTGGAGACAGACAATCTTGATAATGCAAAATACAGGCAATATATAGGACAGAGAAAGGATCACTGATTTCTGCTGTGCACAGGTATGCACTTTATTATTATAATAGTGCCTGATAATTATACTGCTACCAGGATAAAATATGTCTTAAGATAATACATTTTCTTTTCTTTTTCTAAGAAGGACATATTGCTTTACATTTTATTGGTTTTATGCTACTAAATCTACTGTCTGATTTATTAATACAATTATTTCAAATAGAAAATGACATTTATGATATCTGGCATCTGTTCATACAAAAATTTGAATACTTTGAAAAAATATTCATTATTGTTTTCGTTGGAGGTTGATTTATCTAAGCCGCCATAGCTTCTGTGTATACATATAATAAATTGACTGAAAGGTCTTTAATTTATAATTAGGCCTATCTCAACAATTCTAGCTACTTCATTCCTTCAATGACTTTATCTTTATGCATAATCATAGTCATCACTGAAATGAAATCTTAAGCTTTTCTTGATATTCTTGATTTTTTATAGAAGTAAGCCATTTATAAACTCTATTTGATAATATGATGAAAAATAGAAAAATGGAATAACTAACTTGCCATTAAATTCTCACTATAGTCAATTTAAAAACTATTTTTTTTTATTTTTTAAAGTAACATTTTTTAAATAAGTCAGACTTGCATGCATTTGGCATTCATGAGTCAATAATAATTCCTGATAATTTGAAAAGACTTTGAACTCATAACTGTTATATACTGAGATTCGTTAACCACAGGTCCATGATATGGACAAATCAGAGAACATGGAGAAAGATATAAGGAAGATGTTCTAAATCCCACCATATAGGAAACTTGTAAAAATTTTCTTGATTTCTTAAAGATTTAGAATAAGCTTGTGAATAGAGGCAATTCTGGAATTTTAAGCTAGGTTATCATTACTGGTGAATAGAATTTCATTTTTCTCTTGAATGTTGTACCACCTTTTAACTTTTGTGTGTGTGCGTGTGTGTGTGTGTAAAACCCTTCATAAGCCCTTCATTGATTTATCTGATATACATTTGCTGTGTCTGAAATTTATTGTTCTAGGTACTGGCTAAAGTATTAGTTTCATATAAATTCTTACTCAAATGGATTTCTTAAGAAAATATTTTCTTTTCTTTCTTTCTTTTTTTTTTTTTTTTTTAATGAGACAGAGCCTCAAGCCTCAAGCTATCCCCTGGGTAGAGTGCTGTGACATCACAGCTCACAGCAACCTCCAACTCCTGGCCTCAAGCAAGTCTCCTGCCTCAGCCTCCCAGGTAGCTGGGACCACAGGCACCCGCCACAACGCCCAGATATTTTTTGGTTGCAGCCGTCATTGTTGTTTGGTGGGCCTGGGCTGGGTTGAAAGCGCCACCTTAGATGTACGTGGCTGGAGCCTTAGACACTTGAGCCACAGGTGCTGAGCCAGAAAATATTTTCTTAAATGTAAAATTCACCTTAATTTAACAGTAATAGAAGGCCAAAGGCCATAGCTAAACTACAGTCGCATAGAAAGAAAGCTGCCTGAAAACGGGCCATGAATTGCATCATTGGTGATGTCTGAGTGTGCAGTGGCAAATATGAAATAAGCGGTATAATCCCATTTCTGAGCAATGATCACTGAAAGGTGGAAAGTTGACAGACCTGTGGACGTACAGAAGTGTAAAAGCAATACAATAGTATTTATCAGTTTCCCTTGAGGGGCAGAAAGGTTTATACAGAATTGTGTGTGTGTGTGTGTGTGTGTGTGTTTTACTTTGTATATTGCTCTTAGATAAATCTGTAAACAGATTCCCTGGGCCACATTTCCTTAATGATATTCATGAGGTTATCTTCTGAATTTCTACAGAATGTGATTTAAATAATTTGGTCAAATTGCAAGAGAGTTACAGCATCTGGTTTAAACTCATCTATCACGCATAGTAACATGAATAAGTGGAGACATTCATCACCGTGCACACAACAGAAATTGTGTTCTCCTATGATATAATTAAATACTCATAGAAGCCTAAATGTATAATAGCTTCCAGACCCTTTGTTTAATGCCAGAAATCAATGGCTCCGCTTCCAATGAACTCGATAGGGCATATGTTCCTAGTCAGAACCATTGTGAACCCTCTCCAGTTTCTAAACATTTATTGCCGGTACTGTAATAATAAACATCTTGCATTTATAAAATGTAACGTTGCCTAGAATTTTTCATTTTTCAAGAATGCGGAGCACCCTATCTAATGGCTCTCATATGTCCCGTGTGCCCGTGAACAATTTGTCTTCTGAGTGGAGTGTTAATCTGACACCTCAAGGACAAACCTGTTTTCACAGGGACTTAAAGAAAAGCTAGAAACATTCATAGGCATCGGTAACTACTGAAAATCCTAGTGAACTGTGGCTGGGATTACTCAGACTTCTGGATCACATTACTCATTCAAGCCATATTTTGCTTAAATAAGAATTATTAAAGATGCTAGTAGATTATTTTTTGACTCATTGCCAAATATGTACATACCAAAAACATTGAATATATGTGAATATATATGAAATCAAGCTAATGATGACATTTATGGTCCAATTGTTTGGTTTTTCATCTGGACTGAGGGTTGGGTATGTGATAGGAATGTTCTTTCCATTTGTTTAACCCAGTTGCGTGTGATAACCCCACAGCAGTGATGAAGGGAGCTTGGTCATAAACACTGGGCAAAGCAAAATCCCTCCTCTAAAGACAAATCTAAAATTTTGATCTCAGGTCAGGGCAGCACATTAAACATGTGGCCTTTAAAAAAACAATAAACTTTTTCTCAAAAAAATAAAAAGAAACAATATGACACGAAGTTTTCTTAACGGTGCTATTCTGTTTCGTCTAAACATTAGAAACTCATCTCACCAATGGAATACAGGATTCCTTCCTGTAAAAAAATGTAATTGAAAGAAAAAAAGAAAAAAAGAGCTAAAACCAGAAACAGGGCACACAACATTCACACCTGAATTCATATTATTTGCTTTCTTTTTTGCCATGTATTATTAATCTTATCATTCTTGGGTGGCTCGAGCAGGTTTGAATATTCACACTAGGGCCTTGCACTCAAACAATATTTTATAAAGGTGTGAAGATAAAATAAAATGAAAGCTAGATCTACTTGGCTCCCATACAAACTTGGCTCATTTCTTCAAGTCGCACTTTACATAATATTTACAGATAAGGTGGTTGTCCACTGAAATTTCCCCCTCTTTGCCTCCATGGTCATTTTTCATGGTCTCTCTGAATTTCTTACCTCCAAGACTTACTTAAGTCATTGTTTTGAAAAATGACAACTCAAAGAAAAAGAGCAACCTGTGCCTGTCCTTACACGTTGATCACAGTTACAGATTCCAGTGTTGTTATCCTCGTTGTTCAGTTTTGTTTTTATTTTTTTTCAGTTGTTTAGTTTTTTTTTATCCAGAAGTATATAGGAAGTGTTTATGCCCTTTATTTGATGTACAAAAAAATAAAAGAATGGATAATGTAGAGGAGATACAACTTTTCGTGTTGACTTTAGTATTTTAGACCACCTTATTTGTGTATTTAAATTTCAGCTACTGGGTGGCGCCTGTGACTCAGAAGGGTAGAGCACCGGCCCCATATGCTGGAGGTGGTGGGTTCAAACCCAGCCCCAGCCAAAATAAATAAATAAATGAAAACAAATTTCAGCTACTGACTGACATTTCCACGTGAACTAAAATGATTCACTAAACTTAAAGTTTATCTGTTTAAGCTCTAATAGTGCCCAAAGTTCAGAGTTCACACACGGTAGGCTGGAGGTTATTCCATAGCAGATCTGCAGAGTTGGGCGTAATTTCTGCAGAACCATCGTCAGAATAACACAGAATGCATCAACAGGAGAAACTTTAAGCTTTATTTCCTTTCTTTTTTCAATCTTGCAAACTATTTTCCTCCTAAACTCAACTTGATTGGCATGATAACATTTAAGACAGCTCTAAGCACAACTTACATCTAATAAGGAAGCTACAATTAAAGAAACGAAACTGAGAAAGAAGTAGGATGTATATTTTGAGTTAAATTTAGTTTTGCTATTCTTTTCATAGTTTATATATACATATAAAGAAAAGACACACACACACATACACACCCTGTATCTTGGCAATGAGTTTTCTAATCAAACGGACAATTCCAAAGTGCAGTAAAAGAGCCCATATGAGTAGATGTTTATTCTGAAGTTATCAGTACCCTGCTTGATCTCTGTGCTGTTTCCGATTTTATTTGTGGCTCTCTGCATGCCATGACTTGCTTACTTAAAGGCACGTTTATCTGTAGGCTTCCTACTAGCATCATTTGATCTTTTCCATTAGTGATGTGATAAAGTCTATAACTCATGAACCTGTATAAATGTTTCCTTAATTCAACCTTAACACCCAATAGAAGTTAGAGTATTTGCATTTAAATATCAAGCACCCCCTGAAGAAAGAAATTTTTTTCAGAAAAAAAGGTGAACTAAATATGCAATATCTTGCAATAACATTTTAAAACAGAGATTTTATCTCTAGTTTTTAATGTCTGTTCATTTTTTTTAAACAGGTTGTATATTGTTTTCCAGAAAGTCCTTATGCATGTGTATTTTAGGAAAAGTAAGATTATACATCACACGTTACTTTATAACATTAAATTTACTTGATGTTATGTGAAAATTTTTCCATAGAAATAAATCTGTGCACTATTATTTTAGTGATCAAATAATACTTCATAGCCACTATTTACATTTAAGATTTTGTAAAATTTTTTCCTATCATAGGTAATCCTGTGATGAAATCCTTGTAGCTAATCCTTTAATCTTGATCACTTAGTTTGTTCTCTTAGTTCCTTTATATTAATTTTTGTGGGTAAAAGTTCTGGATCAAACAGAAATACATACTTTGCCCATGTTGGAAGCACCGTCCTCTATAAACAGCCTATATACATGTAAGCAGTATAACTCATTTGGGGTTAAAAGTATCTGAAAAGATAAGAAGAGTATTTAAATATCTATTGTAAAAAGTTAAATTAATCCTATTAACAGATGCTAGCTATGATTGAAATAGGTGTATAATTACATTTTATTTACTGTAGACTCACCACAGTTGACCACCTCCCTACCTTGCCCACTTCCTTAAAGTAACCTCATTTTCATAGACCAGACATGCATCACATGTGTCTCAGTCTGGTAGCCCTTGTTCCTTATGGTGAGCACCTCTGTATGTTGACCAGTTTGTTGAAGTCTCTTGGGGTACTCAACTTACAAAGAGTCTACTGTATTAAAAGAGATTTAATTTTTTTTTCTGCTTAGATTTTCTTTCTCAATCTTGCCCATGCTAAGTTGTAAGTTTTTATAATTATAAAAGGATGAAATCATTTTGGAGAATTAAAATGCATTAAACATGCATGAGAGGCAATTTTTAGAGGAGCGATTACCTGCTGTATTTTCAGCCATCCATATAAAAGTGGCAACTCAATGATTCTAATCACTCACAGTAAATTTCCACATCTTTATTTCTACAGATTGTAAAGTGTTAGGAGGACAAAGTAGAATACAAAACTCTCATTTATATCATTCGAAAAATGATGTTTATTTTCCAGAGCTATATAAAACTTTTATAATGAATTCTTAGCATTTTAATAGCTCTAATGTAAGGCATTATCTCAAATATAAAAGAATCATTATCTGCCTAATCTGTTTTTACAGCACACTATTTTGTAGAAAACAAAAAGTAAATAAACTGTCACATCATTCAACATTTTTTGATCTCACTGAGTGTAATTTTTTAACTGAGTAAATTTAAGTTGATAATTTATTACTTTCTTCCGCATCCTAATCATATACATGCAAATTGTGTCAGGGCAAACAGGAGAGCAATGCCAATTTCCCTGTGGATGAGAACGAATCTGTCCAATGAAAGCTCTCAACATTGCACAATGGTGGCAACCATGGTCCTAGAAAATGTTCACGTGGACCTAGCAATTGAAGAGTAATAAAACCTAAATGGTAGTGACATAATATTTTATTAGTCACAATAGTACATTGTTTAAATACACAGTATCATTCATGACTTATGGAGAGAATCAGGAAGCATGAATGTCATGTAGGCAGGATAAATGAGGAGAAGACCATCCTTCCTGGTTCTTCAGTATCACAGGCGTCGCTTTGTCTCACATACATGTGCGTGAGGGATTGCCAGCTCACGGTCCACACAAGCTTCCCCCAAAGACAGCACCATTCAGCATTGTATTGTAGCTTTTCTGGCTTTAATGGGCTTGAGAGAGTCATCCAAGGTCAGAATATCTAAGGTTGTCCCTATGGACTATAATAGATTTTTCATTAACTTCAACAAAAATTGCTAGCATAACCACAAGTGATGCGAAGTGCTTCCAAAGACTAATGTTGCAAAAGGTATTAATTTATGTTTTGTATAGTTGACTGGTACTCCATCACATCCACACACCACAGTTTATTAATTCATTTATGAACTGATAGGCACTTGAGTTGATTCCACATTTCGCAATTGTGAAAAACATTTATGCCCACCTTAATATTTTGAAATTAAAACAAAAAAAGGACTTATGTCCCTACCCCTGAATAAGTTTTCTAGCAAAAGAAGGAGATGGATTGCATGGAAGAATATTGGTATCTGAATGTTTGACAAATTGTCTAATTGCTCCTTGTCTTTTGACAATTTTGTTGATTTTTTTAAGACATGACTAGACATATTTTGCCATTTGACTCAACAGTATGACATAACTGACATTGAAAATAACTTAGCAAAATAGCAATTTAGCTATTAGTGACTATGCCTATACAAGTAATTAACATTCATAATAATCAAATGCAGAGTGTGGTGTTAGGGAAAGAACTTAAAAGAATTATTGTATGTTTATTTGTAGTTACACAATACTACAGTGTTTAAATATAGTCATGTTTCTAATTGTAGCCTTCAAACAAATTAAGAAAAACAAGATGCTGTGAACCACTAATGAAATCAGTACTTTTGGAAAAAGTATATATTATTCAGTTTATTTTTTAAATTGTATGGATTCTATTAGTGGTTTAACCATATAAAAAGTGATAACAAATATGGATTCTATTTAGCTCAGGTGATAATTATTATTACTAGTGGTGAAGTACTTAATAAAAAATATGATAACTATCGAAGAACAACGTTATACTCCAGAGTACTTCAGAGATCAAGAAAATATCACTATTTTCAATTCCAAGTTAGACTGGGTTATTTAAAGATGCATTTTTGTTTCTTTATATAACCATTTAAAGCTGGGCTTGCCTATTTGCCCATTTGCACTGTCTATGCTTAGAATGAAAACTATTATCTAGGCGTGTCCAACTTGCAGCTCTTGGAAAACACACACAGAATTTTTTTTTATTTTTATTTTTTTGGCTTATCAGCTTTCATTGGTATTTGTGTCTTTATTCTGTGGGCCAAGACCACTCTTACTCTTCCAATAAGAATAAGAGTGTACCAGAGGGAGGAAAAAAAAAAACATTTTAACACCTCAGGATAGAAATCATTTGTTAGAGCCATTCAATGTGTAACTACAATATTCTCACAGTATCTCATTTTTGAGATATTATGCTGAGAATATCAGAAATTAATAATTTTGTAGGTATATAGTATTGTTCACAATTTATTTTCCTTCAAGTCTATGATGATTAGCCATTGTGAAATAATTTTAAATAACAGTGTGTGGTAATTGAGAATCACACTTAGTATTTTTGTACCTTTTGATTTTACTGCCAAAGGACAAAAATAGTCTGAAATATCTCACAGCAATACCCAAGATACAATAGTGTCACAATGAGCATTTTTTAAAAAATAGCATTTCATTACTAAGATAAAAAGGAAAAAATATATAAATATTGTTCATTTTTACTGTCTTGCCTGAGATAAATGTCATTATTTTTTCCCACCAAATAACTTTATGGGCAAGGACTGGAAGGGAGTAACAATAGTATAGAACAATATTCTCAATTCAATTTATAACATCTGTTATGAACCTACCATGCACCTAGTATATGGCAGGTGGACTAGACCGTTTATAAAACATACATGGTATAGCTCTGCAGAGTTTCAGACTTTGTGTGGGAGAATCTATAAACACAAAAACACAAAGGAAGTATAAAATAAAAGGTAATGACACAATTAGCCACCAGATTTTATGCTTAAGATTCTCAGGTATGAGACCAAAAATATGTCTATATATATATATCAAACAGCATATGTGGGGGTTATAAACAAATTAGGATTCTACATTCTTAATTCTGTATGTTTTAATTTCAGATTAATATGAGGGTACAAATGAGTAAGTTAATTGTTTGCATTTCTTAAGTATAGCTAAATTGCAGTTGAGCCTTTCATCCAGGGGCTATGCTGTTATACCCTTACTTGATGCATATTAGGTGAGAATTTACTGACCTCATCCCTCCTCCACTCCTCCTTCTCCCTCCCCCCTACTCCCACTTGAATATACTTGTGTTTTTCTCTCCTGTGGACATGTAGTTGTTTTTCTATTGGTTTTATATTAGTAATGAGTACAGTGAATACTTGATTTTTTATTCTTGTGATAGTTTACTAATAAGAATGTGCTTCAATTCCATCCAGATAAATACAAAAGATGTAAAGTCTCCATCTTTTTATGGCTGAATGGTATTCTGTGGTATATATATGCCACAGGTTATTACTCCATTCACAAGTTGATGGGCACTTGGGTTCCTTGTGACCTAAGCTGCAATAAACAGTCTAATGCAAATGTCCTTGTGATAATATGATTTATTTTTCCTGCTAGGTAGATATCTAGTAGTGGGATTGCAGGATCAAATGCAGGGTCTGCTTTTAGCTCTTTTAGGATTCTCTAGACTTCTTTCCATAAAGGCTATCATTAGTTTGCAATCCCACCAACAATGTAAAAATGTTCATCTCTCTCCACATCCATGTCAGCATCTGCAGCTTTGGAATTTTGTGATGTAGATCATTTGCACTGTAGTTAGGTCATATCTCAAGGTGGTTTTGATTCACATTTCTCCAACAATTTGGGATGACAAATATTTTATCTTGTGTTTGTTAGCCATTCATCTATCTTCTTCACAGAGGTTTTTGTCCATGTCTCTTGCCCACATATAAATGGGATTGTTTACTCTTTTCTCATTGATTAAATTAAGTTTTCTATAGATCTAGTTATTAGTCCTCTGTCATATTCATAGAAATATCTTCTCTAGTCTGAAGCCTGTCTGTTTGCTTTAGTTGTTGTGCACGTAGCTGTGCAGAAGCTTTTAGCTTGATCAGGTCCCATTTATTTATTTTTTATGTTGCTGCAATTGCCAAGGGGGTCTTCTTCATAAATTATTTTCCCAGGCCAATAGTATCATGAGTTTTTCCCATACGTTCTTCTGGAATTTTTATCATTTTATGTCTTAAATTTAAATCTTTTTTTTTTTTTGGCAGTTTTTTGGCCAGGGCTGGGTTTGAACCCGCCACCTTCAGTATATGGAGCCAGCATCCTACTCCTTTGAGCCACAGGTGCTGCCCAAATTTAAGTCTTTTATCTAACAAGAGTTAATTTTTGTTGGTGGTGACAGTTCAGTCTTCTACATGTGGTTAACCAGTTCTCCAGTATCATTTAAAATAGGGATTCTTTTCCCTAGTGTATATATTATGAATTATTTAAATGATTAAATTTATTAATTCTTACTTTCTCAATAAAAAAGCAAAATATTTGTAAATTTTTGCACAAAGGTTTCAATGTATTAGATTGCCTCTATAATAGTTAGGGTAGAGTGAATTGTGGCAGCCACCCCAGACCCCAGAATGTCCTTTATCATTCATGTAATGATCCAAGATTGACATTTCTTGTTAGCAAGCAGTTCTCTTTCATGCAATGAAATACGAAATTTCTGGCTCTGCCTTTTTCTAGGATATTACCACCTCCAGTCAGCCAATGGAGAAAGTCATATTAGGAGAGGTAACCAGGCCCTTCTCAGAAGCCCTGGCTTTTGTGCCATTGGAGGAACTTAATAATATGACCATAGCTAGCATAAGTAGGCGGGAGAAGGGAGGTCAATCATGTGCCTAAGTCTAATCCTATTACATAGAAGGAAAAAAAGTGGAATTTATTGGATAGTTAGTGGTTTTTACCTCAGCTTTTCTTAAAATGCTTGATTGTCAAAAACAAGAAAAGTTAGGAGATAGTAGCAAGTAAAAATTAAAAAATTAAAAAATTTTAAAAATTTTAAAAATTTATAAAATAAAAAAAGATTTTGGAAATAATGGTAAAAAAACAAGAGAAGTACTCTGAAATTTTTGAATTTCAGTCTCTGGTATAACAGACATAATTAGGTAAGATTTTGGCATATGCTTTTCTTCTGATGTATAAAAAAATATGTATTTTCAAGATCATTTTAATGAGTAAAGCATTGCTATGTATTAATAATGTGAATAAAGTTACATTGAATTCTATAAATTATTATTTGTTATTTTTCATAGAAAATTCCTCTATCAACAAAAACTATATAGGGATATATGTAGTAAATTCTTCAATACTTTCACAAGCTTATGATAATATACATTATCATAATTTCACTTATAATAATATATCACCTAGTTTTTAATCTCAGAGTTCCTTGGAATATATTTTAGTAATAGGTTTTTCATTTTATGTCTAAAAAAATTTATATATATATCCGTGTACATACAAATACAATTTTTAAAAGTTGGAAATATATACTTTAAGTTTGGAGTTTTATATATATATGTATGTGTAATAATATGCATGTGTTATGTTTGGGTTTTTATATAATGTATATACATATGTATATGGATATATAGGGATATAATATAAAACTCCAAACCATAAAGATTTTTAAAAATTATGTAAAAGGAAAGTATCATATTGCATGCTTATTGTTAATAGAAACACAAGTCAGTGTTTTCAATAGTATTTTGAGTGCTGAGAAAGGGAATGTAAGTAACAAATGTTGCAAGCACCGAGAGGGTCATCCCAGGGTCATTCTCAGTGTTCTTGTTCTCTCACTGTCAATGTCTTGAACTTATTCCCACAACGTCTACTTGTACTTAGTCTTCACTTTTGCCTCATGTTTTAAAATGTCTTCAAAAATTGAGAAAGTCTTGAAGAAAAGCATGTGAAAATTAGAAAAGAATGTGGGAAGAATGCTTATAATAGAAGAGAAAATGAAGCTAATAATGTTTTAACAATGAACAACCCACCAGAGATATCATATGAATACCACACTCTTTAATCACCACCTCATGTGCTATCATAATAAGAAGCAAAAAATAAAATAAGCAAATAGACAGGCATTTTGTAATTATATGTGTAGAGGAAAAAATATATCATTCTATGTTAGGAAAGCTTAAGATAAACCAAGTGGATGTTAAGCCAAAGTAACTGTACTGTGGTGGTCTAGGAGAAAGTGAACGACACATTTTAGAAGCTAAAGATTAAAGGTCTCGGTAAAGGATGAATTAACTAAAGAGCAAACCCTGGATTTTGCTATATATTTAAGCCACACTCCTAATATGAAGAAAATAGGAAAAAAAAAAAAAAAACAGGTATAGCCAACAGTGAGGTGAATACCACATTCCCATTTAATTTATGACAGATAGATAGATAGATGAGGCTGTACCATTAAGAAATTGTTTGATGTGAAAAATAAATAAAAAACAACATAACAAACAAAAATTCTTTAATCATTTTTGTTTTGGAAGTGCATGCCTTTCTCACCATTTATCTTACAGCAGGAGAAGAAAACATAAAACCTCCTGGAGAGACCAACCTCATTGCTGGGAGTTAATTTCAGACCCTTCCTAAAGATCGTTCTGTAAACCTCCTTGCCCTCAAGAAAAGCTCCAAAGAAAATTGCCAGTTTTCTGAAGTTTCAACATCAACACTGGTTGATGAGAAGGTTTTTGTGGATTCCATTCAATTCTAATCATTTGCTTCCCAGGGACGAATATAGGCAAATAAAATCTTACAAAGAAGGCTTTATACACCATTAATGGTATTTCTGGACACCCACACTGCACTGTAACATAAGGTGACAATATATACATGGTTTTCCTCCTCCCTCACAGGACCTAACTCATTCAACTCTCAAACTGTTAGCTCATTGCATCTCTTAAGGCACATTTGCCTTATACAATCAGTATGTAGACTACAATGTGAATGACAGCTGAAAAGGTTCACTGAAAGGCCTTTGAAAAAATGCTTACACCCTAAAAGGTTTTAAATATTATTGATGAGACAAGAAAAAGACTTTGTCTACCAATGATGACCTTGCAGTAGAAAACGTACGGAACTTCCTATGGAAGAAAAACATACCGCAGTTTGGGGCCAATTCAAAAGCATTGGATAGGGGAAAATTGTTGCTCTTACCACTGCATCTAACTGGTAACTGGCTTTGAAAGGTCAGTGAAGGAGACTTTAAAGAGCTTTTAGATTTTATTCAAAGAAATGGCAATCCCAGACTGAAGGAGACCACAGAGTTGAAAACCTGAGAGCAAAACCCTCGACACCAACAGCTTAAAGATGCGTGGGCTATGCCAGAATAAGCATTGTCCTGGAATGGATAATGGGTGGCCTTTCTTTCAATAAAGTCTGTGGCCTATTGGAACATCATTCAAATAATTTTAAACACAAAATACAGGAGTGTAAGCCAACTTCCATTTTGCATTAATTTTAAAATTCAAAAGACTCTACTAAGTCCACTAAAAATGTTTCAAGACCTTTTGTTCAGGGATGGCAATAGAAACATCACAATAATGGAAAATCTGTGTCTAATAGTTTACCTAAAATTGTCCTTTCACCTGACTCATCTCTACCATAATCTCCTCACCCGGTGGCAATTACTGTTCTACTTCTCTTTCCCACCTTATTCCTGAGCGTTTTTTCCTGGTCGCAAGTCTCTATCCCAGCTAAGTAACAGTTTATTCCAGGAAGTTGCTGCTGAAGAAGGCTTCAGCATCCTCTGTTTGAGTATAAGTATGTTAGACTTTGTAAGAAATATGTTTTCTGTCCCAGTTACTCAGCCCTACCCTTGTACGGCAAGCACGCCCATAGACAATATGTGAAAGAATGGCTATGGTACTGTGAGAATAAAGCTGGGTTTTAAAACACAGGTGGTGAGATGGATTTTGGCTGGGAGTTGTCGTTGGCCATCTTCTGTGATAGGCAATCTTCAAATATACTCACTGTTTAAATTATTTTGCTTTCTATGTATGCGTTCTGCTCCTGATACCCAGGGTAGACGCTAATCCCCTTCTCCTTGAATCTTAGCTGGTCTTAGGAATTCATTTGTTACCAAGAGAATGGAACAGAAATAATACTGTGGGAGTTCTGAGGCTGAGAAGCTTGATACCATTATTCTGTATCTTTTGGAATGCTTGTCTCTGAAATATTTCATATATGAAGGACCAGGAGAGACCATGTGTAGTGCTTTGCTAAACATCTCCAGCTCCTGGCCAGCAGCCAGTACCATCAACTATGTGTATGAACAACCTTGGACATCTAGTCTATTTTCACCTTTAGATAACTGCAATGCCAACTCCACATGACTGCAGTCACACTAGAATCCCTAAGCTAGAACTATTCAGGTAAATTCAGTCAATCCTGTGGATTATTATTGTATTTCTGTTTCAAGTCACTCATTAGACAATAAAAGATAACTAGAACAATCATCCCAATTTCTTTTTTAATTGTATATTTTTTATAAATATATCTTATTTAACCACATTTTTTCTAAAAAATTTTTTTTATTATATTGCACTTAGCATGCCATATCGTGGATGAATGCTTATGGTCAGGAGTGCAAATAGCACAGTATACTCCAGATACTGTAAAACACATATCGTTGTATTACTAACCAGAAACTAGTATTTTCAAACATGTGTTTGGTAATATTTAAAATACATGTTTGGTACTGTTAGAATAAAACTTTATTTTAAAGCACAGGTGGCAAGATGCATTTTATCTATTGTGGTTGGCAATCTTCAAATATACTCACTGTTTATATCATTTTTCTTCCTTCATATATGAAGTTAGCCATAATGTTTGAAAACACATCACAATCTCACATAATAGTTCATTACTTACACGTAGTCATTTTAGAGAATTGGTTGAAGACTAGAGATTTATATAATTTCTCCCATTGACATAATGTGAAGTGGACTTACAGTAAACATTTTCAACAGAGCTTCTGATTTTCAGAAACAAATTATGGACATTAGAGGGGAGAGCCTATTTTTAGGCTGTAATTGTCTATGAGGCAAAGAATATTGCATTTGCCATTACCCAGTCTACAGATGTGGCTACGTTTAAAGACTATTACTTGGCCTGAGTTAAGTTGCGTGAATGACTTCTGATATGCTTGCGATAAACTTACAGCCAATATATTAGAATTAACATTTTTTGAAAGTATTAGATTTGGCCTGAGAAGCTAAATGTGTTATGAATAAGAACAAATTTCTTTCCTCTAGCGTCGAAAGACTTGTGATAAGAAGTGACTAGTGGGGAGAATATGATTTGAAGTGAATACTACCTCTTTAAACCTCAGAGATAAACTAAAGACATTATGGAAAAAGATGTCCCAGAGCCATTCATGGTTGTTTTGCTGTTACTTCCTTTTGATTATAGGGAAATAAAAGGTAAAAAATGCACATAGTTTGCATCTTAATGGGAGCTATGTTGATGTCAGCTGCTCCTCTGTTCACAATCATTCAAGATAGAAAACTAGAGACAAGGATGTAGTGCACTTGTAGGAATAAGTAATGCTCTGATCTAGAAAAACACAAAATGAAGCCTTGATACAGAGCCAAGAGCATCAAGTGTAATCAAGGGTTGGTGAACACATTTGCTATTCCCCAGGGAATTGGTTTGACCTAAATATGAACAATTTTCTTTACTCCATTCTAGAGTTCTGGAATAGAAGGGGGAAAAAAAGAATAAAAAAAACATATGTCAGGCTTGGCTTGTAAAATCAGCAGACACCTTTCTATGCTTGGGCCAAAAACCCCTGAATCAGATCCAGGGAAAGCAATAGTTCTGATGGGAGATTACAATGTGTTTGGACAGTCTATATTTCATTGTGTATAAGAAGGATCTGAGTTACAAAAAGAAATGTGTACCTGTATTTTAAAAAGTTCAAACATCTAACAGATGTCATGTGTATTTCGTTGCCCTATAAACAAAGAAAAAATACACCAAAGTAGTAAAGACATAGTGCGATCACCGTAAAGTAAACAGGCATTTCCTTACCGTCTCAGAGTTCAGGCTTACGCACAAAATAAAGTCACAAAATGCTATTTACATATATTTTAATATGAGTATGTGTAAAGGATGAAGAAAAATTAAGCCACGTATAAGTTGAAAAACTTGGAAGTGTGCTATCCTCAGACTCTATCATCTCTGAACTTAGAAGACTGTATTTTGGCAACACCGGTGGATTGATGTCCCAAGGGCTGAATTAAAACGAGACTTGCACCATATGCAGACATACAAAATGTTGCCTGTTGGATACTGTCACAAACAATGTGCTATGGCCCATCCCAAATTCCTTCTGCTTTCTCTGGGCCTCTCAAGAATAGAAAAAAGTAGTTTTCATACTGTAGATTTTTCTTCCTAAGTGGCAAGGCATACAGAAGAAATAAACAGAACTAAGACAGAAGCAGATACCAGATCCTGCATATCAGAAGCTATAAAAATGCTGGTGTGCCCACTGCACTGATGGAATATTTAATTAGTGGAACCTACATAGGCAGCCCATAAAGGCTCTTTAAGGCTACAACTGTTTTCCAAGGAGTTTCTCTGAGCAAATATGTTTCTAAGTATAATCCTACTGTATAATTCATTTGTTCTAATTTTTAATAGAGTTTAGATAACATCTAAGATTCTGAAATGCCCACTTCACAAACTTTAAAATAAACCGAGAAGTGATGTTCAGAGAAAATATAAATTGAATTTAAAATGCAGTTAGCTATCAGGAGGTCTGGTCATAAAATGATAAACATCTGGGTTAGTTTAATTGTTAATTCAATCGATAATTAGTTGAATTGCCAAAATCGACAAGGTGATATACAGGGTGGCCATGAAGTTCACGTGTAATTTAAAATTACACACAGACCTTATATTACAGGCCTCCCTGGATTATAGAGGTTCAGCATGTTGCAGGGAGAAAATAATATTTTCTAAAGAGGAATTTATATATGTTTTTGATTTTATTTACAATTTCTAATATGTTCTTACATATTAGAACAGGAGATAGAAAGAGACCAGAGACTATAAGCAACCCTTCAACACTGCTTATTATTTCACCAAATTGTGTATCTGACTAATAACTAATGTGCTTTAAATTAGAGAAATGTCATGGTAAAACTGACACTCTTCCACTGACTACTATTCCACTGCTCTGACACTATTCCTCTGAATACTATTCCACTGCTCTGACACTAGTCCTCTGAACACTATTCCACTGCTCTGACACTAGTCCTCTGAATACTATTTCACTGACTGATCTGTTTCACTGCTCACAAAGCAGATTCATCACAAAGGCTAATTTCTTAGTTTGAGCTCAGCTAGTATTTGTTATAGTTTTCAAGACTGTGAATAAGAAACCTTTGATGTTGCTGGAAAGCATTTCTTTCCATCCTCCCTATTAACTATTTTCTCCTTACAAGCACATATGTGAAATGTAGGACTATATAAATATTATAGATGAGATTATATCATTGTTAGGAGGCTCCACATTCTAAGAGTGTATTTCTTGGAATTCCTCTTGTCACATCTCCTCCTAATTTTTCCATTTAAAGGAATACTTAATTGATGTTGTGCTTGCTTTAGACAGATTATCATTGAAAGGTTTTATATTTAAAATTTACATTTAATAAAAGCAAACTCTTAATATAGATCAGTTTTCATATTGTTTTACTCTCAAAATAACAAAACAAAAATCTTAAGTTTGAATTTTGAAGATCATTGGGAAAATATAATAACTCTTTTTTGTTTTAATGGGAAACATATACCAATGGTGTATTGTCCAGTGAAGTTCACTTTTGAATACACTCGTGTGTGTTTGTACACACTCACATGTAGAGAGCAATGGAGTCATAAAATGTTACCACAGATCACTGGAGATTTAGCAAGAGCCTTTTATAATATTAGGTAACCTCCTGGAAATGTGATTCCATTCTACCTTCACTAAGTCTAAGATATACTATAAATATTCAAATCCCTAGAGATCTTGTGTTTCTATCAACAAAAAACCACAATTGTTGAAGGAAACAGGAAACTTGCTTTTTTAAAATTCTATATCCGTTATATAAGCATAATGGAGTAATACTCTTCAAATTTGGGGGTGGGGGGAAAATGCAGCTTTAAATTACTACATGCAGTAGGAATTTTTAGAGGTAAAAGGAAAATCAAAAGCAGTTACTTGAATTTTAATTTGTTCTGTTAATTTATAACTGATAGTTATACTTTTAAAGAAAAATTGTAAAGTATTAACTGAATACTGAATTTATTAAAAGCATTTACCTCAGAAATTGGGGGGACAAAACAATTTATTCTACTGGCCCACTTTACTTGGGAAAACTATTAATATTTAGCTTCCCTCATTTCTTTCTTCTTTTTTTTTTTTTTGAGACAGAGCCTCAAGCTATCCCCCTGGGTAGAGTACCGTGGCATCATAGCTCATAGCAACCTCCAACTCCTGGGCTCAAGCGAGTCTCCTGCCTCCGCCTCCCAAGTAGCTGGGACTACAGGCGCCCGCCACAATGCCTGGCTATTTTTTGGTTGCAGCCGTCATTGTTGTTTGGCGGGCCCGGGCTGGATTCGAACCCGTCACCTTAGGTATATGTGGCTGACGCCTTAGCCACTTGAGCCACAGGCGCCGAGCCAGCTTCCCTCATTTCTAAAGTGGAGATGGTACATTATTAGATTGTTTCATAGTTTCAACAATTACTTATTCAGTACCTGCAGTATGCCCAGGCATTCATTTAGGCTCAGTAGTTGTTGACTAAAGACACTGTTAGTGGAAAGACTTTGTTCTGGTCCTCATGGGACCTATGTCCAGGGAACGAGGGAGAGGATGCTAAGTAAATGAGTATAAAATTGAATATGTGAGGTATATTTTAATAACTGCATGCCAAAAAGAGAGAGTGTCCTGGGGTGGTACCTGTGGCTCAAAAGGGTAGGGCGCTGGTCCCATATGCTGGAGGGGGCAAGTTCAAACCCAGCCCCAGCCAAAAACTGCAAATATAAAAACATAAATAAATAAAAGAAGAGAGTGTCCTGAGAGGAAAAAAAATAAAAGCATGGCATAACAATAGAGTGAGCATGAGAGATGTCCCCTTAGATTCCACACTTGCCCCCTTCACTGTCATCTCAGCTGAGCTCCCTGCCAGGGTCATATGGTTCAAATGCAATTGAGTGCATGCCTCTCCTCCGCTTAGCCCCTCTGCAGCGCCTCGCCTCCATCAGGGTAAGCACCAAAGCCAGTCCCAGTTCAATGCCTGGTTGCCCGCCTGACCTCATCTCCGCTGCATTTGCCCTGGCTCAGCTATCTGCATTTCCTGGGTGGCACCTCTGGATTTCACATTCCTTCAGTCTCCTTTACTCTTCCACAGATTTCCACCTGGCTCAGTCCTTCACATCCTTTAGGGCTTTAGTGAAATACTATTTTCCCAGACACCCCTTCCCTGAATGACATTTGAAAACTCTCAACCCCTCAAATTCAATCCCTGTCCTCCTTATCCCTGCTTTCTTGCTTTCTCTAGGTCTCTGACCATTTAATGTAACAGGAAATGACCCCTAACTTCATTATCTGCCTTCCAAAACACAGGTTTAACAGCTCTATTATTGTTGGAAACCCCATGAGGACAGAGGTTTTGTTTTCCTTTACTTACTGTTGTATTTGCAATGCCTAGGACAAATTCACTGCATAGTAAGTGCTCAATAAAATAAGTATTTGTTGATTGGCCTAGTCAGGGAGGAGCTATCTGAGGAAATAGCATGTAAGATGAGTTATTATTAGGAGCAATAAACAGCAGGAGAGCATATTCCAAGAGACAGACACTGTGAACAGACAACCTTGAAACTAGCAAGAGCTCCTTCTAGGGAGGGACTAACACAAGTCCCTGAGTTGGCTACAGATTAGGGGAGAGTGGTCTTAGATGCAGCAAGAACGGTGGGCAGGAGTCAGATCACACTGGAATAAGCCCTCCGCTTAGCAAAGAAGAAAATTTACAGGTATCTTTTTTTTTTTTAAAGAGAACAAAACATTCACTTAAAATTTAGAAGAGAAGTGAAAATAAGTATCAAAATAATATTTTATTATAATTAATTGAAACAAGGAAAGAAACGAGAAAGAAAAAAATCAGAGAAAGACAAAACTAAGGTAGGTGAGACCAGACAAGGAGAAATTACTGAAAGTCAAAACAGAATTCCAGAGAGACAACTGAGAGGGAGATTTGCACGATTCCACAGATAAACACAGACACTGAAGAAGAAAAGTAAAACAAACAAAAAGAAGAAAGAAAGAACTCTTTATTTGCCTTTAAAAAATGTGTCAGGGCAGGAGGTCAGAGAGATCAGTGGCAAAGTGAAGACGTGAACGTGGCTGACGTGGTTCAGGCCAACGTGTGAGCAGAGTAAGACATTCAGAAGGAAGAACCTAGGAGGTGAGCAGGGCATGTGGACTAGACACCTATGAGCTTAAGTTTTGAGGAATAAGGTTCTAAAATAATTGAGATCATGAAAGAGAAGTAGAGGATGGCAGGCAGGGAATTAAAGAAATGAAGTCAAGAATGAAACCAGCATTGTATAGTTACGTTTATTTGTCTTTTCTGTTTTCATTATATCTCTATGCCACTGTATTTCTTCCATTTAAAAATAATTTCTCTTTATAGTTTGTGATTTGTTATTCTCCACACCTGCCATGCTGCAGGGTGCCTGCTCCCTCTTTCTCCCGGGGTGCCATTATAAATACACGGCGCTTGTTCCATCACTCCCAATACCTGATTCTAACAACACTGACAACTTTCAGCCTTCCCAGCTTTTATATCCAATGCATCATTTTGACCCTATAACAGCCACCACCTACTCAATTCCTATGTAAAACATATTGACCTGGAATACTTCCTAATCCCTTTGCTCCTTGCCTAACTGACTCCAAGTTGCTACTCCAGTTGCTCCACCACTAACTCCAGATTTTATATTTTCACTTACAAAACATCTCTGGGTAGCATGAGCATATGATGCATTGTACCAAGCAGAGGCAACCAATAATAGGGCTTGATGACTGAAACAACAGGCACCAGTAGAAACTATTTTGGGTCACACCTACCTTTAGGGAACATAACCTAGTTCATTTGCTTGGTGTTGCACCCCTCTCCCCTTTGGGGGACACCATCTCGGACATCAGTCATTGGACAGAACACTGGAAAAAGCAGCAGCAGCAACTAACACTTACTGGAGCACAGAGCATTTGTCATGCCCTGTACTGAGTACTTGGCTTTAGTACACACGTAATTGTATTTGTTGATTTCAAGGCCAGAACAGAAAAAGCCAAGTGAAAATCACTTTACATTTTACCTAATGACAGATAAAATAAACCAACTACTATATATAATCTGTGGGCTAAATTTTCTCAGTTACTGGTTGACTTTTTTTAAACGTAGCCAATTGAAAAATGAATTGCTTTTCTTTGTTCCCTGAAGAAGTCCTGCCAATGTTTTATACAACTGCAGGAAAAGCTTCCTTATAATGAACCCAGCAGTTTCATTATGTAATTCAATGTAGCTTTTTTGAGACATTCAGTCAATCCTTATTATTTGAGGTCGTTATGTTCTAGGAAATTACTGCAAGCACTGAATTAATGAAGAAGGCACCATTGACCCTACGGCAAACGCAAAGTAAGGGTCCTGCAATCTTCTGGTCACAAAATTTGCATCAACCTATTCATACGGAATTGTGTCTTAAGTGTATTTCTGTTTAAAGATGCCTCATTTAGTTTATGTTGTTGATTCCCTAGCACTGACCTCAGGACCAACTGCACTGTAAGCCCTGCTTGTACGCAGCCCATCCAACTCACGCGTTTGTCCCTTAAATCTCACAGCCCCTTGCACCTGAGAACACAGGGTGGTACTTCAGCTCTGTGCCTGGAGGCCATTCTAAACAGCAGAGTCAGCAACAGAAGTCACGGGAGCGAGGCCAGGGTAGCTCAGAGTAGAGCACCAACAGGAAACTACCACAAATATGAGAGCTGAGATCAGAAGCAGAGCATCAGGTTGTTCCACCGTAGCTGGGAACGTGTACCTATCTGTAGACTCAAAGCTCCCCATCTGTGAATGTCAGCAAATGACCATTAAAATGCCAATATTGATTTGGGGGTTACGGGTAGACAAATTCTCCACAAATAAACAGAATCAACTGCAAAATGAATAATGTCACTTCTCTGTTCAAAAACCATGCAAGGCCTCCTTGGCACCTTTGAGATAAAATGCAACCTGTCTAACGCAGCATGCATGGCCTTGCGTCATGTGAGCCTACTTACCTCTCTAACATTTTAGGCCATCATCAACTATACTCAGGCACAGTGATTTTCTGTGAATTACTGTCTTTCTCCCAAATTTGGCCTTTCATCTCCAACCAGCCTTTTTTTTTTTTAGCTCTAAGCCAAGGATTCATGTATCCGACGCCGTATAGACAAACCAGGTTTAAGTGCCTAAGAAAAAATTTAAATTCAACACAACCAGAGCAGAACTAATGGCATTTCCTACTATTTCTGCTGCTCCTCAATCTTGCCCCTCACAGTTAACATCACTACCATCCATGAGATGCTGCCACTACCCCAGCCATTGTTCTGGCCTCCCATCATGTCATGCTAAGTTGATTCCCATCTCTGACACTTGGCATTTGTTCTTTCCTGTCTGGAACTCTCTTCCATCAGGTGTTTTCAAGACTGCCCTCCTGTTTCCATCAGGTCTAATGCCCCCCTGTTCACAGACCCTTTCCCTCCAAATCATAGTATCCTATCAACTTGTTTATTTCTATCTTTTCTTTTCTTTTTCTTTTCCTTTTTTCTTTTCTTTCTTTTTTTTTTTTTTTTTGTAGCACTTTTCAGTGTCTGAAAATATCGAACTCATTATGTGCTTGGAATTATTTTTAAAACAACTTCATTCCCTGGAGCAGGGGTCCTCAAACTTTTTAAACAGGGGGCCAGTTCACTGTCCCTCAGACCATTAGAGGCCCAGAAGGCAAGCCCTGGGACAAGTCAGCTGCTAAGAAAGACAGGTAATGGCAGCAAAAACACCTGGCCAGCTGGATAAATGTCTTAGGCAGACCTCATGTGGCCCATGGGCTGTAGTTTGAGGATGCCGCAGAGTATAATACTCTGAATGGTAGAGACTTTTTCTACGTTATTATCTCATTCCCTTTACTCAGCTCCCATTGCACAGCTCCTTGCATTCACCGTTTCCTCTATATAGGTCAGCCAGTCATGAGATGGTCTTAATGCCTCATCTGAAATGTCACTTCCCCTATAAAACTTTTCCAAACCACCCATTCTAAAATATTCTCCTTGCCCACCTCTCAGTGTTCTCCCATGTGACTTTTTATTTGTATTTATATCAAGTTTTCACTAGTTTGATATGTCTATCTTATCCACCAGAGCAGTGGTTGGAAATCTAATGCCAGTGGGCCAAATTTGCACCACCTCCTGTTTTGTAGACAAACTTATAAGGGAACAAAGCCACCTCTGTTTGTTTATATATTGTGTTTGCCCTGTTTTATACTACAACAGCAGAGTTGGCTCATTGCAACAGAGACCACGTGGTCAAATGGAGCTTGAGGTATTTATTATACTCTCTGGCCCTTTACAAAATAATCTGTGACTCCTGCCCAATGACTCCAGCTCCATGAAGTCAGAGATTCTGTAGTTTATTTACCACTGTATACCAATACCTAACAGAAGGCCATGCATACTTTTACTTAGGTATTATTTCTTGAGTCTATGTTACACGATTTAATGTGGAAATAATGTAATTAAGAACATTTTTTTATGTTCAAAAACACAAAATTTTTTCTATGAGCATGGGTGGCTGTTCTCAAATGCTTAATTCTAATTTTTTGAGCAAGATTTATTTATACTTCATAGCTACATTTAAAAAAATACATTAATGCCATGTAAACAAGCATAAAGAAACACAGACAATTCCTTCTAGAAAATATCTGATTATTGCTGAACTGCTAAACAGATAATCTTGTGTGAGGTTTTGAATTTCCTCAAATAAATCCACAGAAGGTTAAAAAATGTGAATTCAGTTCTTCTGTGCTAGGTTGGCAAAACAGGCATCATTCTCCACTCTTTTTTGCATGACATTGCTAAAAAGAATATTTCAAATACTATTTCAGATCATCATTGCCCTCATTAGTATAGAGATATTGTTGTATGTCCTTTGATTTTGAATCTTTGACTTTGCATAAACTTGAATTTGACCTTTATGCACTTGGTTCTCCTCATTTCTCACTGCCTTTCCAATTTGCCAAGTTCATTTTGAATGATAAATCTATCTTCCATGAGTAGTCCTGCCCTTATTCTCCAGAAGATTACACTCATCTACAAATTTGATGAGCCTATTCTCTGCTTCATTTTCCAGGTCATTGACGAAACACTTAAGCAGCCCTGGATGCAAAGGTGACCCTTTCAAAACATCACTTGTTATGTCTCCCCAGGCTGACACTAATCCATCAGTAACATTTCCCTGGGTGTGGATGGCGTTCAGTCCACTGACTATTGTTGGCACAAAGTAACAGAGCAGCCAAAAGAGTTCACTTAAAATTTTTAGAAAAAATATTTTGTCTTCTGCTTCACTAAAATAATGCAGAACAGTAGATTATGCTGTTTAGAAATTAAATCTTTTTTGTATATGGATAATTATATTTTTGGTTTGTATAGTCAACTGTGCAATGTGGACTTCCATAAACATTGTGATTAGAAAGATAGTTGATCACTCTTGTTTTGTCATAGAACAGTCTGTATTTATTTTGAAGTCTCTTTTGTATCTGTGTTCTCTGTCCCCATATTTGAGTAATTACAAAATCCTGCTCTTCATCATACTATTTCTTGGAATTTTCTTTTGCTCTGTTATTACAATTAGTTTCATCTTAAGCCATCACTGCTTGGAGCCAAACTACTGGAATTTTTTTTTTTTATTTCAAATGGTGAAACTCTGGTGATGCTTCCAGAAAGAAATTCCTTGTTAAATAGAATGTAGCTTCACAATTTCCATTCTGAAGATCCACAAGTATCTTCCAATTGTATCTCAAAATAAAGCAAAACTCTCAATTTGATATTCAAGGCCTTCCCCATGTTAACTTTTACTTCCTATTCTTTAAAGCTCAGTTCACACTTACTGTCCTGATGATCAAGCTAGCTGACAACCTTAGAAGACCAAAACTAGACCCACACCTTTCACCATTAACTAAGAGAGACTCTCACTGGATTAAAGATTTAAACTTAAGACATGAAAGTATAAAAATACTAGAAGAAAGTGCAGGGAAAAAACACTTGAAGAAATTGGCCTGGGCAAATATTTTATGAGGAAGACCCCTAGGGCAATTGAATCAAAACTAACAATACATTACTGGGGGCAGTTCCTGTGGCTTAAAGGAGTAGGGTACCAGCCCCATATGCCAGAGGTGGTGGGTTCAAACCCAGCCCCAGGCAAAAACTGCAAAACAAATAAACAAACAAAAAAAATTACTGGGATATGATCAAACTAAAAAGCCTCTGCACAGCCAAGAACATAGTAAGTAAAGCAAGCAGACAGCCCTCAGAATGGGAGAAAATATTTGTAGGTTATGTCTCCAACAAAGGTTTACCAGAATCCACAGAGAACTCAAATGTATTAGCAAGAAAAGAACAAGTGATCCCATCTCAGGAGACTTGAGGGCAAGGGACTTGAGGAGAAACTTCTCTGAAGAAGACGGGCACTTGGCCTGCAGACACATGAAAAAATGTTCATCATTGTTAATCATCAGAGAAATGCAAATAAAAACCACTTTTAGTTATCATCTAACTTCAGTAACATTAGCCCACGTCACAAAATCCCAAAACCAGAGATGCTGGCATGGATGTGGAGAAAAGAGAACCCTTCTGCACTGCTGGTGGGTATGCAAACTAATACATTCCTTTTGGAAAGATGTTTGGAGATCACTTAGGGATCTAAAAATAGACCTGCCATTTGATCCTTCAATTTCTCTATTAGATATATATCTAGAGGACCAAAAATCACTTTATAACAAAGATACTTGCACTGGAATATTTATTGCAGCCCAATTCATAATTGTTAAGTCATGGAAGAAGCCCAAGTGCCCATTGACCCATGAATGGATTAATAAATTGTGGTATATGTACACCATGGAATAGCATGCAGCCTTAAAGAAAGATGGAGACTTTATCTCTTTCATGTTTACATGAATGGAGCTGGAACATATTCTTCTTAGCAAAGTATCTCAAGAATGGAAGAAAAAGTATCCAATGTACTCATCTCTAGTATGAAACTAATTT
>CAUYQV010189015.1:0-49897 GCA_963574575.1 Galagoides demidoff
GTGGCGGGCGCCTGTGGTCCCAGCTACTTGGGAGGTGGAGGCAGGAGACTCGCTTGAGCCCAGGAGTTGGAGGTTGCTATGAGCTGTGATGCCATGGCACTCTACCCAGGGGGATAGCTTGAGGCTCTGTCTCAAAAAAAAGAGTTTTATAAATGTTAATTTTCATAACCCTCTGAGGAAGGCCACTGTGGTCCGCATTGTACAGATAGGGATATTGAGGTACAAAGAATAACTTGCAAAGGTGACATGCTAGGAAGTGGATGTGCCAGGTTTTAAGGTCAGGTACCAGACACTGCCCCTTGATTATCAGAATCTGGATTTTCCCATCAATTATTTGGTGCTGGGAAACTCTTGGGCTTTTGTGGCTGATTTTTTTTTTTAAGTTTGATCCATCAAGAAACATTTATTTACCTTAGCAAAACCCAGCTTGTTCAGAAACAAAATTGTCATTAAGAGTAAGTTTTTATCTGCAGAAGTCTCTCTGGTTTCCTCCTTTTTCATGAATCACTTGAAATGAAAAAGTCCTGGAGCCAGATATCTAATAGCTGAAGGCTCTGTGGGCTTGTTTGAAAAAAATAAAGGCTGTTTCAAGTAAGTGAAAGTTAACAAAATCCTTCTAATCTGAACTCCTATCGGTTTAACTCCACGGTTTTCTCAGCACCAGGCAGCAGCAGCAGTGAAAGCAACCTGCCCTCCTTTGCCAGAGAGACTCCTTGACTAAAAATTCCAGACAGTCATCCTGTCTGTCAGCCCAAATTTCCTCTGGGAAGTAGACTTGAAGGGTAAACGCCAGGAAGCCAGGCTGAAGAGAGAGATTGTTACTGTAAGAGGCTGCCGTGTCCTAGTGTCCCTGCCCCGGCTGCTGTCAGCCTCGGTCACTTCACAGTGATGGGATAGTTGGGATGTTCACCTCATCCCCACTCCACGGCCTTTGCACCTTTGCTCCAGAAATGCCATTTCCAGCAGACTGCTCCCTTCTGTTTAACCTCTTAAGGTGTTCCAGGATTAAACAGCACACAAAACGGTTGCAGGAGAAAAGCCTCTTGTGGCTATAGCCTAAAAATGCCTTATCTCCTGCTCAAAGTGGATGAGACATGGCCTTGGCCATGGGGAGTCAGAGGCCGCTGTTCTCCCCAGGCCCACCCACCTGTGACTTCTTTCTCTAGGCTTGGAAAACATTTAGTTTTTAAGTCTATATTTCATTCTATATTATAATTAGCAGCTTTTAAATTTAAGCTATTTGTGATATTAAAAAATAAGCCTTTTTCTCACATAGAGCTCAAATACAAATAAAAAAAATATCTCTAAAAATTTGTGTCCTTGAATCAACCTGGCCAGGGTTTATATAAGCACAATTTGCAGAGGAGGAGGAATTTCTAAAATTCTGTTGATTGTTCTTCATGAGTGGTTAACATGGCAAGGACAGGTAAGGTTTGTTGATGATATCGGGCATTTTAACTAATAGGTGGGCTTAAGTTTATTTATAAATTCCATGTATTTCCTTAAATCTGAGACATGACTGTGAGATGTACCATTATTTTATGTGCCACTAAGTACAGAAAGAAAATCCTACAACCAACCTATGAAAGGCATTTAGTAAAACGTCCCTTCAGCTGTCTTAGAATTGTGAAACATGGCAGCATCTTCCGTAGAGTCTGATGACATGATTCTAATCCCTTTGTTCCATTCTCAGTGGCCCTGGGCTCACTGGCGACATTTGGCATCCTTGCATTCTTCTCTCTGAAGGTGTCTCCCCTGCACCACCCTCTCCTGGTTCTCCTAATGTCTCCAGCTGTTTTCTCTCTCTCTTTGGCTGGTTCCTCCTCAACTCCCTGACTTTTAAACAGTGGAGAGCCCGGGCCTAGCTCTTAGACCTCTTTTCGACCTGTACAGTCTCCCTTGGTGAGCCATGACTTTAAATACCATCTCTCTGCTGATAGTTCCCAGATTCATGTATATCCAGCCTGGTCCTTGTACCCGAACTCAAGAAAGAAATATCCCCCTGTCTCCCTGACATACCCAGATGTCTAATAGACATCTCATGCCTGAGATGTCTAACGCCAGACCCCAAACTGTACCTCCACATCGTTCACTCATCAGAGAAAGTGGTCCTCCAGCTTTTCAAACCCAGAGTCACCTTTGACTCCTTTCTTTCTTACCCATACAGGATTCATTAGCAACCCCCTCAGCTCTGCCCTTGGAAATAGGCACAGAAGTCAGACACCTGCTTCCTGTCACCTGCACGTGGGCCCAGACCTATCACCTCCCTGCTGGATTTTTGCTCTGGCCTCTAACTGGTTTCTCTCTGTCCCTCCTTCGTTTTATTCTTGACACAGTAGTCAGAATGATGTGTTCAAATGCAACATCAGATCATGTCATCTCTTTCCAAAATCTCCAGTGACTTTTCATTGAATGCAGAATTGCAGCCTGAGGACCTGATGTGACCTGCACCCCTCTCCCTTCTAGTTTTCTCTCACCCATGACTCCTGCCACCCCTGCCCCTCACTCCCTTGTTCCAGCCACATCCCCTTCCTGCCTTGCCTTGTGCCTGCCAACGCCCTTCCTTCCTTGCACGAGATATCTGCACAGTTAGGGTGTGACTCTAAGGCAGCCTCCAGGGTTGAGGGGCCCCTTAGATGGGGCAGCCTGAGCACCCCCAGCCACTCTCCCGCTTTATTGCTGTCCCGGCACTCCCCCGTCTAACGCACTTTGTGTCTTATTACTCACCTTGTTTGTTCTTCCCACGTCCTCCTAACAGAAGGTAGGCTGCACGGGGAAGGGATTTTGTTTTGCTTTGTATTTGCTCACTGCTGTTTCCCCAGTGCCTAGAAGAGTGTCTGGCACACAGCGAATGCTCTGTGTGTTTTTGATGAGGGAATACCAGAACAGCTTTGGTATTTGGGACAGCCTCAAACACAAACTATGTCAAGGAGGAAGGCGGCACTTTGTTTTCTTTTTTTTTTTCTTGTCTCCTATAGAAGGAAATAAAAGATTATTCCTCACAGTATCAGGGATATCTGTTCCTCTCGTTTGGAAACTTATCTACCATTTTGATAATTTGTCACTGGAAAACATTCTGTCCATTACCATCAAGAGGTCTTTGAGTAGTGGGGGTTTTTAGTGGCTCCCCAGGTTTCTTTCACCTTACAGTTACTGTCTATCGAACCTTCAACAAGGTAGTCATTAATTGTGCTTTGGAAGTCATTTTTGAGGTTTAAAAGAAAATTTAGACAGCTCTTCCAACTTATGTATCTCAACTAAAGAAGAAGTGTTTTTAACCCAGAGCATACCAAGTTCCCAGCCCTGAAAAAGCAGTTTCCTGTGCAATAAACACGCTGGGACTTACACCTATGGATAGACCAGTTTTTAACCACCCTATGATACACTGATTACTGTAAACCATGTCCATGTGAGTGTGTTGCTTTCAGGAGCACTTACCCAGGCCAGAGCTCGGACAGCTGCTCTCTGGACTCTGCTGCAGTGGAAGAATCTTCGAGGACTTTCCTCCTTGTGAACTCTGGCCCCAAGAGTAGATGTGGTGGGGCCCCTGTGATGGGAGGAGGGCACTGACAGGGGAGACGCTCTTGCACAAGAAGTGGGACCTGGCCCTTCTCGTTATTGTAAAGGCTGGAGATCCAGCAGGGCCACGGGTCAAGATGTGATGGGCAGGTGCCCACCCAGGTTCTCTGTGGTTTCAGTTACAGCATCTAATGAGAGGGGCAAGCAAGGAGGCAAGAGGGCAAGGGTGGCAAAAAGGCTCTCATTCCTTTATTCATTCAAAGATATTTGTGTTATTCCTATTATGCACTAGGCTCTGGGAGGTGCTGGGTAGTCAAAGCAGATGGGGGACTTAGACAGAAGATAGAAAAGACAAGGCATCTTTGAGGACATGCCATTGTAGAGGGCAGAACGTGACATGTTGCTCTGTGCCTACATTGTATGTGCTATGTCCATCCTTGTCCCTATATCTGCAGTGTGCAAGGCTGGGGCACAGCACAGACCTATGGAGAGGTGCTAGAAGGGAGTTGTGTCGAGCACGGGTCTCCTGTCTGCCGTGTGTGCCTCTGGGGAGCCTGCTGTGTGTGTGTTGAGAAGCCAGCCCAGGGTAACAGTAGAGTCATCTGTCCTGGGAGGAGGTTGTGTATTAATTGCCTCCATGGAGATTTTCTCATTATTTGTCCCTTTCCCTTTCTTTCTAGAAGAATAATGAGAAGGGATGTTACATTTAACAAGATGCAGTGGGAATGCCCGCATCCTTTTACATGATGAGTTTGGCCTTGTTGGAAGGTTCTGGATATATATGTATCTCTTAGATGCACCCATGCCGTGTGACGCCTGGCTGTACAGCGTGAAACCCTGAGAGCTCTGTCCTCGTTGTCCTCACACTTCTTCCGAGGAAGCTTTGTTATGGGTTCTGGTGATGGCACTTGTTTCAGATACTTATCTCCAAAAGGAAAAGAATTTTAATATCTTCTTTAATTATAAAGATTAATTCAGGTTTTTATAAAAAGAAAAGGAGCCCTTTCTTTGCATCCTGAAGTTGATATTGAGCCTTAAAAATATGAGCCTCTAATTAGGGTTGTTATCCAGATAATATCTAATTCAGGGTTTCATAAGACCCCGGATGATGCCATTTCTTCCATAATGACCCACTTTATTGCCTCAGGCCTCTATTCATGGGCCCTCTTGGTGGAAACCAGGTTAGCGTCAGCTCGTTTGGAAGAGCCCTCTGAATTCTATTGTGACACCCGGCATGTGGCCTAGGAGGTGGCAGTGGCGTTTGCCTCTGCCTTTCCCTTTCTGTGGAGGGGTTCAGCATTGGCACCCTTCCTGACAGTGCTAGTGAGGTCCCAAGAGGCATGGGAAGTCGGGAGTGTGGTGCTTGTCTTCCTTGGTCAGTGTCTGTAATGTTAGTGCTAAAACCTGTTGGTAAGGAACTTTAACCACCCTTTAGGTCAGGGGTCCTCAAACTTTTTAAACAGGGGGCAAGTTCACTGTCCCTCACACCATTGGAGGGCCGGACTGCGGGCCCCGGGATGAGTCGGCTGCTAAGCAGGACAGGCAGTGGTGGCAAAAACACCAGGCGGGCTGGATAAATGTCCTAGGTGGGCCACATGTGGCTGGTGGGCCGTAGTTTGAGGACACCTGCTTTAGGTTCACTGTCCCAATGACTCTGGTCCCTGTGGAAATGGGGGTAACTGGGGAAGAACCAACATGTACCGTGGTCCTGTACTAGGAGTTTTTAATAGTCGATTTCTGAAATCTTAACCACCCTACCAGATAAGAGGTAGTATTAACATTTTATTTATATGACACTTGCCCAGGGTCACTAACAAGTCATGGAACTGGATTTGAAACCATATATTGTGACTGCCAAGTTCATGACCTTCCCACTCCCTGAGCCTAACAATGCTCATGCTTTTCCCCAGAGCCAGGGCCTCCTTCTCAGATGGCTCCTTACTGGTACAGCCCATGGTCTGTTGGGCTTGACTCCTTCATGATTTCTCTGGAAACTTCAGCTGTATTCCCCAGAGCTCCAGGGCTGACCTCACAGGAAAAAGCACTAATAGGTTCCTTGCTCGGGCCAGACTGTCAACCCTTCAGTAGGTTGAGGGTTGTGTTAGTTTTCAGCGTAAAAAAAGAGATACCTGGCACCATGTTCAGCTAAAATATTCAGATAAGTTCCACACACACTGATTGTGGCTACTCTGGATGACCCCGGTATCCTGCTGAGGAGAACAGTGGTCTCTGTTTCACTTACCATTGTGAGGTTAATAACTGGGATAGGAACTTTCATTGTTTTGGGGGTGTGGTTTCTTTTAACAAAATGCTTTTCTAAATCTTTCTGCTATCTAACAGTCTAGCTATGGTCTCTTTACATTGCTGTAATTGCAGGGGTTGGTGAGCTACAGCCCAAGGGCCATATCCAGCCCACTGCCCATTTTTTGTAAGTCAAGGTTGATTAGGATGTAGCCATGTTCACTTGTATTGTATTGTTTGTGGCTACTTTTGCGCCTCAACACTTACAACACAGACACCCTAGGGGGCTCAACGCCTAAAATACAGAGCGTGCCAAAAAAATGTACACACATTTTAAGAAAGGAAAAATTTGTATTAAAATTGTAATACTCAACATATACCAATAACAGAAGATGAATACAAGCCACATTTGGCTTCTGCAATTACAAGTGGTGCTCCAAGTGGTTACCATAGTGTCAGTGGACTACTGTTTGAGCAACATTGACCAAAGTGCCCCGGATCTTCCCTTGTGTGCATCACACACAGCACCACCCCTTCTCAAACTCATCAGGAACACGTGCACTTGTCAGACACATTGGAGGTTCTGTTGGATAGTCACACCTCCGTGGTCACTGTACTCAACTGTCCTGCCTGTTGTATGATGATGCTAGCATTCACTGGATTAACACATCTTCTGAATGAAAGTCGTACTACGCTTTGCTACTATAATTCAATTCCATGTTGCAAAGTAACACACAGATAACAGCCCTTAAAACTTACTATTGTCCTTACAGAACAAGTTGCTGACATCTCTCTTTCTTTCTGTCTCTCTTGATATTTAGATTACCATAGGTTTAAAGAAAAAAAAAATAAACTTGGTAGCTCCAGAGAAAGCTGACCCACCAGCTGTCTGGTCAGTAATAACAGGGCAGGAAAAAGTCTGAAGTCTATTCATCTCTTAAGCTAGGTAGCCATGCCCAAGGAGCATAATTCCAGTGACTAATGATGTTCTTACACTACATCACTCTCCATGTTGACCACAGTGGGGTCACCACTCCATGATCTGCCACCAACCTCCTCTTTGTGAGATTCCTAACCAATAAAATTAACAGTGTGTTTATCAAATGTATACAAACTCATGTTTTATGTATGCATGTGTTTTATATGCACTTGTTGTATAGATCGTTAAAGAAGGAATAGTAAAATAAATACCAAATAAGGCAATAAGATAAAAAGGAGACCCGTGTCTTCACCCGTGTCTTCAATAGAACTTTGTGAATGCCGATTAAGTCTCTTCTGGGCACCTTCCCTTCCCCCTCCCCAGAGGTGACCATCTCAATTTGTTTAATCATCTACTGTTTTTCCTGGTAGTTGTACTGTTTCATTTTTTTCTAAACACAGAAAGGTTTCAAAGCCTTTTAGATTTTGTGTTTCTTCATTTCCTTGATGATAAGCTCTTTTTGTCTTAATATTTCATAAAGGTTATCTGTCTAACCAACACAGCCTAACACACAGTGACTGCTTAACAAACACTCTTGAAATGTTTTCCATAGGCTTTCCTTTTTCCTTTCTTGGTGATGGGGTGGGTGCATTAAGGTATAGTCAACGCCCGGACGAGTTCAGACTGGCCTCTTCAGTGGGGTTTTGAGATAAGGTGCTAGGCTGAGAGGTTGCTATCTCCCGAGGAAGACGTTTTCAACTTTATCTTTGATTTATTGACTCCAGAATGGGAAGGGGCAGTGGTGAAGAATGGTGCAAACTCCGCTCAGTTCGTGGAGTTGACTCCAGGTTTTCCTACTAGGGAAATCTAGTTGAGTGAGAGAATGAAGCCTGATTTGAAAGCCTTAAATTCAGCTTAACAGTCAATTTTAGTTGAAGAGAAATCTTATTGTATCCATTCTTTTAGTTTTTCTCTCTCTTTATTTATTTTGCGGCTTTGAAAAAAGTATAACTACAGTACTGGGTTTTGGAAGGAGTTGTTGTTAAACTTAAAACTCTGTAATTACTCTATAAAGGCTGTGTATTTGCATTTAAGATGCACTGAGCCTTAAGCGTTAGTGTTCAGTATATGGAGCTTTTATAAGGAGGGGGGTACTTCCAAAAATAAATGAACTCTATGGAAAATGTTAATCAGCTGATTTCCAGGAACTAGTGAGTATCTCTATTGTACAAATGAGGAAATGGGCACGACAGTTAGAAGTCATTGGCCTTAGGAAGATTTAAGCAATGGTCTTGCTTATAATGAAATGCAGTCGTGTTTTCATGTAAGACACTATGGGCCTTAGTCAAATTGACCTAAATTAAGATTCAGGGACTAAGAAGCATATTCGTATTTGGAAGGAACTAGCTTGTTCCTTAAACTTACCTTGGGAGTTTTAAAGCAGATATAGGTTTTTTGAGGAGCCTATTTGCTTGAATCAAAAGTTCTGCATCTGACTGGGCACAGCGGCCCACACCTGTAATCTTAGCCCTCTGGGAGACTAAGGGATTCTGAGGCAGGGGAATTCTTTGTGCTCAGGAGTTCCAGACTACACATCTCTGGTCTCTACTAAAATTAGAGAAATTAGCCAGGCATTATGGGAGGTGCCTGCGGCCCTAACTACTTGGGAGGCTGAGGCTGGAGGTTCACTTGAGCCTGGGAATTTGCTGTGAGCTAGCCTGATGCCAGGGCACTCTAGCCTAGGCAACAGTGAGACTCTATCTCAAAAAAAAAAAAAAAACTGTGTATCTTACTAAACATTGCTATGAAAACTGAAAACAACAGGTTCAAGTATATTTCACACTGCCAGGGAAAATGGTGTGAAAAGTATAGGAATGACTCAGTTTGTGGCATTCTGCTTTCTCTAAAGTTTTTATCTTTGGGGGGGCATTCTACTTTAATAGTTGACAGGAAAGCAGCCTGCTATTAGAAACTTATGTTTTGAAGACAAGTTTCAGACCATTAATTAAGGGTGTGTATATAGTCTTCCAGGATTGCATGGGAGAGCAAGGGCTTATGTTGAGGAACCACAAAGTCCTCCATTTTTAGGGAATCTTCTGTATTATTGTTCTTTTATTAGGCAAAAATTGGGAGCTCATTTTATAAACACTTTCCTCAACAACTGATTAAAGCAAAATAGATGTTTTTGTTTTTTCTTTCTGGTTAATCTCTATTTAATTGAAAAACCACAACAGGCCATCAGGAGATGGCTCATGCCTGTAATCCTAGCATTCTGGGAGGCTGAGGTGGGTGGACCGCTAGAGCTCAGGAGTTCGAGACCAGCCTGAGCAAGAGAGACCCTGTCTCTACTAAAAAAGTAGAAAAATTAGCTGGGCATTGTGGTGGGCACCTATAGTCCCAACTACTTGGAAGGCTGAGGCAAGAGGACTGCTTAAACCCAGAAGTTTGAGATTGCTGTGAGCTAGGCTTGCCATGGCACTATAGCCTGGGCTAGACAACAGAGTGAGACTCTGTCTCAAAACAAAAACAAACAAAAAGAAAAACAAGGAAAGAACAAAAATCACAACAGTAAGCTCCTCTTCATTCTCCTCTTTTTATTTCTTCCTAAATCTCTCTTGGGAACTTGAGCCCATTTTTTTCATAGTAAATATTTGAGAAGAACATTGTTAACTATAACTACTTTGACATGGAGGCACCTGAGTATTGCCTCAGTAGAGACAGGATATTGATTCAGACATCAATCACTCACCTGTGGTGGTAAAATTCTAGAGTCCTTACTAGAAGCATTATTTATGTATCCCATGTAGAAATTGTGGCAAAGCCACTGTGTATTTGTAGAGAGAAAATGCTAGAAAGAGGGAGAAAGCAAAGCAAACTATTTACAGAGTCTCACCCCACTAGGAGTTTTGGATCCTGAAATTTGATTTTGGCATTTCACCCTGTGTTGATCGGATTTGGGGACCATAGCTGCTCACTGAGATTACAAGTGACTGATTAGCCAGAATGACACTATATTAATGTTAAATCTTGGGGCAGAATCGGGCAGAATAAGCAGACATGATTATTTGCTCTTGGAAGGTAGCATCGAGTAATATTTAATAGTGGTCATACAACAGGATTTTGAAAAGTCAACTGGTGAGTTGTGGTTAATACCCAACCCACCTACCTTTGTGATAGTGGACCAGCAGCCTAACTTTTCTAAGTGTTTTTTTCTCTTAGCTTTGGAATATTAATGTCTTATAAAGATCTTCAATGAGCTAGTGCCTTAATACTATAATACTGGGGAGATAAAAAGCTATTGTTATTATACTGTCATTTTGGCTGTGGTCTTAATTATAACTATGCAAGTCCAATTAGAAGACTGAGCAATGGTTCAGTAAATTACTTGTTGAGCAAGAATTAGGACCCAAGGAAGATAGATGTTGTTAAGGATGCCTCTATTGGGCTAGGATGCCTCTGTGTTGACATAAAGGACACCATTCCCAGAATCAGAGCACCCTTCACCTAGTGAGTGTTGGGTAAGATTTAATTTGTACCTTCCCTTTTCCTAATGTCATAAACTCAGCACTTTCAGTCAGGGCCTCTAACGTATTTGGTTACAGCTGTGTTCGGAACAGCAGTTTCACCTTCTCTTTAGCTTCGTTTTCCAGGGTTTCAGTTACCCATGGAAAACGAAGAGGGGTCCAAAAGGACTAAATGGAAAATTCCAGAAATAAATAGTACCTAAGTTTTAAATCGCACCCTTTTTTGAGTAGTACAATAAAAACTTGCGCTATCCCACTCTGTCCGGCCTTGGATGCGGATCCTGGCTGTACACAGTCCCGCCCACCAGTCACTCAGTAGTCGTCTGGATTGCCAGGTCTCCAGCTGAAGTGTCACATGCCTGCATTGGAGTAACCTTCATTTTACTTAATCCTGGCCCCAAAACACAAGAGCAGTGATGCTGACAAGTTGAATGTGATGTAACGTGCTTCCTTTAACTCAAGGGGGGACCGTTCTGGACTTAACTCTCAGCTGCGGTTGCTGACATCTCTGTAAAGCATGACTCTTCTATCCAGGAAACTGTGACGAAGGAATCCATCTTCAGTTTCTGGCATCTACGGGGGGGTCCGGGAGCGGCTCCTCCATGAATGAGGGAGGCGGCGGTAGTAACAACGGAATCCCTCTGAATACCTTGTTTGGATTTGGCTTTCAAACATGTTTTTAGGATATTTCATTGTAATTCCATGATTGCTGCTGCAGGTTCCACATTCAGGAAGGGAAGTTTGTAGGAAAGTAGCTAAGTAATCCCTGGAATGGGCTGAGGGTGCCATGTGTTTATGAAAGGCAGTTGCGTTCCTTTGACCTATAGCAATGGGAAAGCTTCTCATTCATTGGTTAAAGCAGAGCGGCCTTGCTGCTCTGGAGGCTGAAGTGGGAGGAACTTTTGAGCCCTGAAAGTTGAAGACCCATATGCCCTGGACAAAAGAGCGAGACCTTATTTAAAAAAAAACAAAAAACTAGAAGTAAAGTAGAGTGGCCTTATACAAAGACCTTCCCTTACAAGCCTGTATTTTCTTTTTAATTTACTCATCACCGATGTAGGTATTGACATCTTGAAGCTTGTCGCAGCCCAAGTGGGAAGCCAGTGGAAGGATATCTATCAGTTTCTGTGCAATGCCAGCGAGAGGGAGGTAGCGGCTTTCTCCAGCGGGTACATGGCTGACCATGAGAGGGCCTACGCCGCTCTGCAGCACTGGACCATCCGGGGCCCCGAGGCCAGCCTGGCCCAGCTTATCAGCGCCCTGCGGCAGCACCGGAGAAACGACGTTGTGGAGAAGATTCGCGGGCTGATGGAAGATACCACCCAGGTAACGCAGCCCTGCCCCTGTGTCTTCACCACTACTCTATCCCGCGCTTTCCATGTTACCAGGTGTACGGGAACAAGGAGAAATAACTGATGTTGGGCATCTAGGTACACACACCCACACACACACATGCGCGAACGCACCTTACCTTCCAGGACAGTGGTACTCAAGGGTTGTCCATTAGAATCACCAAGGGAACTTTATAAAAATTCTGATGCTTGATCCTACTGTAGACCAGTCAAATCAGAATCCTCTAGAGGGAAGACTAGGAGTCAGTATTTTTAAAAGCTCTTCCAAGTGATTTCAATGTGCAAAGTTTGAGAATCATTGTCTTTCTTTGTCACCCTAAGTAGAGTGCCATAGCTCACAGCAACCTCCAGCTGTTGGGCTCAAGTGAACCTCTTGCCTCAGACTCCCAAGTAGCTGGGACTACAGGCACCTGCCACAATGCCTGGCTGTTTTTAGAGATGGGGTCTCACGGTCTCACTCTAGCTCAGGCTGGTCTTGAACCTGTGAGGTCAGGCAATCCACCCACCTCGACCTCCCAAGTGCTAGGGTTACATGCTCTAGTTCAGGCTGGTCTTGAACCTGTGAGCTCAGGCAATCCACCCACCTAGGCCTCCCAAGTGCTAGGGTTACAGGCATGAGCCACCGGGCCTGGCCTGAGAATCACTGTCTTTGGGGGTAAATTCTGGTATCAAGCTATGCACCCACATTTATTCTTTTGCTACCCCAAAGAATAAATCATTTTGTATACACTTTGAACAAAACCAAGAAAAAGGCTTTTCTGCCTGTGCCCTCCTCTGGAGGATGTCTTTTGCTAGGTGGCTTAGCAAGGCTGCCCCTTCTCTCCTGAGAACGTGGGTGGTATTGGCAGCAGTTGGGCACAGGATCCGTCTTCTTCCTGGGGTTGTTCAGTCCTGTATGCCAGCTGAGAGCAGGGGGCTTAGGAGTGTGATTTATGTACAGAATGAACCCGGGCTTTGGAGCCAAACAAAACTGGACTTGAATCCTGGCTGTGGTGCTTCCTAACTGGGCGACCCAGCTAATGTTCTCTGCCTGTTATTTGCATTTGTAAGTCTAGTTTATAAGATGAATTATGACGAGAAATAAAGCATATAAAATGCTTGACTCACTGAAGGTGGTCTACAAGTGGAAGTTAAGATCACGATGTAGCTTGTTTTACTTAGCCTTTCTTTTATTACAATGTATTTCCTGGAAAGGCCATGAATTAAGTATAGATTTGGGTATTGAATCATATTTCCCACAGACTTCAATTAAAATTTTGGAAAGTATTCCCAAAGTAAAGAAAATGCTGCCACTAAGACTTGATAAAACCCACTCAAGATTTAAAGGGCCTTTCTGGCTCAGCGCCTGTGGCTCTAGTGGCTAAGGTGCCAGCCACATACACCTGAGCTGGCGGGTTCAAATCCAGCCCGGGCCCACCAAACAACAATGACGGCTGTGACCAAAAATAGGCAGGCATTGTGGTGTGTGCCTGTGGTCCCAGCTACTTGGGAAGCTGAGGCAGGAGACTTGCTTGAGCCCAGGAGTTGGAGGTTGCTGTGAGCTGTGATGCCACAACACTCTATTCAGGGCGATAGCTTGAGGCTCTGTCTCAAAAATAAATAAATAAATAAATAAAGGGCCGTTCTGACTGTGTTATTGTTCCAGAGGTCCAAACTTACCACCTGAAAGAGCCGGGTAGAATTTTTGTCTTTTTTCTTTTTTACATCAACTCAATTTACTATCATTCCGTACCAACTTTTGTATATCAAGGAACTCAAGTGTATACACTTCATACTTATACCTAAGTATACTTTAGATATTTGGAAAGTCCAAATGCTTTTATCTTTTTCTACACCACGGTACTTCTTCACTATTGAAGTAAACATTCACCAGGTGGATCTTTTATCCATGTAACTGTTGAGATAAAAATTTACGGGTTCTAAATGACTTTGAAGGTAGCCTTGAAAGTTCTTGGCATATTTCCAACTTCTTTGACATGTGGAATTGGAGAAAAAAAATACATACTGATTGACCAAGCAGTAAACATTCAAAGACACACACCAGTCCTTTGTGACTTTCTGAAGAATAATTTCAATAAATATTATTCACAACCCAAATGAGGCTATACGTAGCTGGATTTTGGGAAAAGCAAGGGATATGTTTATCCTTTAATTAAATAAAATGGCTACAGTTTGTATAGAGGGAGACCAGAGACAAAACAGACTTTCAGGAAAGAACTGGTAGGATGAGCATCAGACTTGGAGAAGGATGTAGGTATCTGAGAATAAATCACTTGATCTTGATGATTCTTACAACAAAGCTTATGTGTGATTGATGCAATGTTAGGATTTGTGGACCCACGGAAAAATAAGAGTGAATATTAAGGAGAGTGATTCATAACAAAATCATTAGGTCAGTGAATAGAAAAACTAAGCACCTTCTTCCTAAGTGTCAAACTTTGTATGTGTTAATTCTTTTCCTTCCTCTTACCCCCTCTATAATACAAAAAGATTCTAATAGTGTCTATTTTTTGGTATTTATTTTTTGAAAAACAATGGTGTCAGAGCATTACAATGGAGGCTGAGATGACAATATTAAGCTCCTCGTTCCACATTTTAATAATGTACATCATTGTCTAGCAGCATTCTGAATCTAGTTCTGACTCTATTAGCCAATGAGCGTGGATTTCTGGCTGCCAGTTCTTATTACAGGTTGAGTTTCACTTATGTGAAATACTTGGGATCAGAAGTGTGTCAGAATTTGAGATTGTTTTTGAGTTTGGGACTTCGCCTGGAATGAGGCCCAAGTCTAAACATAAAATCCATTTATGTTCCATAGACCTCTTATACACATAGCCTGAAAGTAACTGTATAGAATATTTTAAATAATGTCTTACATGAAACAAAGTTTGTGTTAAGTATGTGTGGAATTTTCAACTTGTGGTGTCAGGTTGGGGCTCAAAAAGTTTTGGAGTTTGGATTTGGGGACGAAGGATGCGCATCGTGTAATCACACTGCATGTAACTGCTTGTCCATAGTTTATTACATAGACTTTTCCAGCCAAACAAGAAAATGAGAAAACATGGGGAGTAATTGAGGCATATTCTTCCCATCTTAAGATGGACTTGAACATTCTGTAGATAGTGGTACTGCTGGGATTTCACATTTTGTCTCAGGAGTTAATGGACTCTTAATGTGTAAAAATGACTATTTTTTCTCTTTAATAGGTAATATTTTTCCCTATTCATGATCCTGAGAGCACCCATGTTATATTCCACTCAAAGGATTATCCCTGGTGTGGCTTTTTGTTGCTTCTGTCAAGAAAAGCTGGTCCATTATTAACCATGGTGGCTTATTAGCCGTTTTTAAATTAAACACATCCAGAGTCTGACTCTTTACCTCGGGGGTGAGGTGTATTTTTCAGCACTTTCTTCTTTCAAGTTCAATATCTAAGCTCAGAGTCATATCTGTTCTTCCTTTTGGGCCTGAGCATTTGGAAGCAGCAGCAAAACAGTAGGAGGATAGTTGAAAGTTACCGGGATTTTGCCGAAGTTATTCGAAAACCAAACAAACCCCGAATACAGCATTCCGAATTGTATGTTATCTCTTTTTCAACACTTTTGCTTTGAATTTTTTTGTCTTTATTTAAAGAATGTCTCTTTTAAGGTACACATATTTAAGTTTTTTTTTCTTAAATCTAGTCTGACAGTTTTTGTCACTTAATTAGAGAATTTCTGCGGGGGTTACATTTTTAATGTAATTACTCATATCTGGGTTGAAACCTGTCCTCTTCTTGTCTGTCTTTTATTTGTCTATCTGTTCTTTTTTCCCCTATTTCTCCTTTCTTATTTTCTTTTGAAATAATCAAGTTTTTTTTTATTATTCCATTTTCCCTCTTCTACGAGCTTGTTAGTTACACATTTTTTACTTGCAATAGCTACCCTAGGGATTATAACACGAATGTATGGAAGACGTGTTATAAATGTATACTTTTGCTTTTACCATTTTTGATAATGCACAACATCCCCTAAAGACTAATCCTATTTATCCTTCTCTTATGTTTTGATTTTTTTTAAATTTCTTATAGCATAATTATGTTTTGATTTGGTTGTAAATTTTAATACTATACATCTAATCCTCCCAAGACGCATAGTTGTTCTGGTTTTCCACACTCAGGATCCACACAGATTTACCTGTGTATCAATCTTTTCTGTTCTTCATACCTTCCTGCAACTTCACTGTCTACCTGTGATCATTTTTCTTAGGCCTAAATTAGATTTCTCAGTGTAGGTTTTCAGTAATAAACTCAGTTATTTTGGCTGGGCTCAGTGGCTCGTGCCTATAATCCTAGCACTTCTGGGAGGCTGAGGCAGGTGGATTACTTGAGCTCAGGAGTTTGAGGCCATCCTGAGCAAGAGCAAGACACTGTCTCTACTAACATAGAAAAACTAGCTTGACATTGTGACAGCCACCTGTAGTCCTAGCTACTCAGGAGGCTGAGGCAAGAGAATCACTTGAGTCCAGGAGTTTGAGGTTGCTGTGAGCAATGATTCCTCAGCACTCTAGCCTGGGCAGCAGAGTGAGAGTTAAAAAATAAATAAATGAACAAACAAACAATAAACTTAGTTTTTCTCTGTCTTAAAACAAATAAATAAACAAATTAACTTAGTTTTTCTTTGGAACATACTCGCTAAATAAGTAAATAAACAAATAGCATTATTTCACCTTAGTTTTTGAAGGATAGTTGGAAGTAAAATTTTAGCTTACCAGTTATTTCCTTTCAGTTGTTACTGCCTGGATTTAAGTTTCCCCTAGTAAACAGCAAAGGAGATGATGTGCTTTTATTTTTAAATCTATATTACATAACAAATTCTGTGCCCAGTATTATACCAGGCACTTTTGGGCAATGAAAAAGATGAATAAGACAAAAGTCAGTGTCACCCAGGAAGCTTACAGGTGAATGGAAGAAACTTACACATACTTAATATAATCTGAGAAAATAAATCCAAGCAGTCAGGAGTACTGCTGGTCCCTCTACCCAGCCAGTTAGGCTCCCATCAGAACCCAGTGTGTGGCTGTGGGCTGGGCTCAAATCCTGTCCCAGAAGCTTTGAGAGCCCCGAGTAAACTACTTGGCCTCTCTGCCTCAGTTTCTTCCTGAGAAAATGGGAACAACACGAGTGCTTGTCCTGTGGGCTGCCCCGACTCCCAGTAAGCATTCGGCAAATGGTTGTATGAATAGTTGCCTTTAGCTCCAGGTTCCAGTGGCCAGAGGGAGGGAAGAGTGTTCTCAACTAGCCCCAGCTCCTACACAGAAGGGACCCTTGCAGTTGTGAACACTGAAGGGCACTTAATGTTGGGTAAGGTGTTTCAAGCTCCAACACTACTTGAAGGAGGTTGCGGAGCAAGAGGGATTCTGCTCGGTTCAGACCCGAGAAGTGGAAATATGTATTCCGTAGGGCTTGCCCAAGCCAATGTTCCTAGGCCGGCTAGGATGTTTTCTTCAGCGAGGGTATATGGGAAAATAATGGTGGGTTCTTAACAGCTGTCAGGAAAAGGGAAACAAAATTGAGCAGCAACTGGTTTCTTTTCAGTTTTCCATGTGCCGCCCCTTTTTTATTTTAGAGCCTTCGTGCATGCAGACAGGTTTAATCAATATAAGCTCCACTCTCCCCTTGGATAAAGTAGAGGGAGGGGACTCTGTTTCTTTTTCTCAGGAAACTCTGAGCCAACCGTTTCTCTAACTCTGAGAATTTTCCATTTAAAATGGGAGTTCGAGGCCCTACTCTCCCCATTCCCTGAGTAGTTATCCGAATTAACCGAGGTGATGACTGGTTAAACTGTGGATGTAGAGAAGTGAGATAGTAAAGTGGTGTTTAGTGGCTGGATTCAGAAGTCACTGTGGTTTGAGTTCTGGCATCCCTTTTTTATTTCCCCAAGACAAGGGGAGGAGAGAGAAATTGTATGGACCCTTTTAAAAATGAGAATGTTAAAAACAACCACAAAAATTTAAAATACGAAGTTATCACTTTAGCTGTGTGCCTTGACCAGAGCTAGAGGGATAGTGTGAATGGGCGGGGGGAGTGAGCACCACGTGCGACTTCTAATCCTCCTTCCGTAGGGAGGTAGATGAGCGCTACCCTGCAGTGTAACAACGCATGGACCCAGCCTCACTGTTGTTGTTGTTGAGGTCTATGCAGTAGAATGATTATTTGTTGGGGCATGTTAATCCTTCCTACAACCACATAGTACTGCGGTCCTCAAACCCCACTCTGCCTGTTAGGAACCCGGGCTGCTCAGCGGAAGGTGGGCCAGCGAGCAGAACTTCATCTGCTACTTACAGGAAAGCTTCACTTGTATTTACAACCGCTGCCCATCACTCGCTGATTCTGCATTATCGTGAGTGGTATGATCATGTCATCATATGTTACAATGTGATCGTAGTAGAAGTAAAGTGCACGATAAATGTTAATGCCTTAAATCATCCCCAAACCCCCCCACCCTCAGTCCGTGGAAAAAATTGTCTTCCACAAAACCGTTCTCTGGTGCCAAAGAAGTTGGGGACTGCTGACACAGGAGGGCTTATGCTTGTGCCTCTTGCAGTAGGCTCTGTGTTGGAGGCTGGGTGGCTTTGCTCTGAATAATCAACTCGAGGAATCGCAGCACCTAGAGGAGTGCTGGGCCTTCCATTCTGGCGAGAACAGTGTTGTGGCTTCTGCTGCACAGGGGACCACAGTTACTGATTTTTTGCTTACAGCTGCAGGATGCAGCTGTCCTTATCTACAGATCCAACTGAGACCAGCTATTTTCAGAAATGTAACATAGTGAGGGCAAGTAGAAGCAAGTGCCAGCTGTACGTTTAACTGTTGGCTTTTAGTCTATACACATTAGTCCTTTGTCATGAATTTTCCATTTGGTCATCTTGGGACTTTTGTCTTAAAACCTAAGATGTCAGCTGAACTTGCACGTCTCTAGCCCTCTGCTTTGTTACTGCAGCACGGAGGGTCATCTAAGGTCAAGCTACTGAATTTACAGGGTGTGACTGCAGGCTCTGGGGAACTTCCGGGGTGGTGAGGAGAAGGGGATGTTCTGAAGGGGTTGCTGACACACATAAGCCCTGGCACACTGCGTGATGCTTGTGTTTAAGGTTGTCATCGTGCACAAAGAAGCCATGTCTATAAATAGACTGTAGATTGTTAGTGACATTTCCAGCTCTTCTACTTACTATCATATTTAAGGGTTCTATTCAGTCAGTCAACAACCTTTTGCCAAGTACCAGCTGTATGCCTGGTACTAGGTGAAGAAGAAAAGTGTGCCTTTCAGCAGCTCACTCACTGGGTTGGAGACATACTGCAAATAATTAGAATCCAGTGGGATAAGAAAATTTATAATAGAAGCGTGCATGAGACTGTAAGATGCATCGGAAGGAAGGACTTCCTATACTCCAAAGTGACCCAAATTTCAGAGTATATTCTCTGAAACTGCTGTATAGGGTGAGTAAGTACATTTTTATCTTTTCCTGAGACACAGTGTCCAACACTCAGAAAAGGCTGAGTCTATTAGTTATGACATTCCCCACCCCTCTAATCCACACCCTTACTGGCTTTCTCAAAAAGTGCATTGGGAGGAATTCAGAATCAGTACTGGGAAAAGAAGCTTTTTTCTCCATCAATTACCAGTGCTGCAAAGCACTTTTTTGTTTTGTTTTTATTAAGCCCAAACCCCAATCTGTATAAAACTTAATAGCTCCCAGTTTTGTCTAGTTTCTCCATCCTGTGTTTGTGAGACTGTCCCTTGATCTGTTATAGACCTAGTGTCAGTAGATAAAGAATTGCATCATGCAGTGGTGCCTGTGGCTCAAAGGAGTAGGGCGCTGGCCCCATATACCAGAGGTGGGGGGTTCAAACCCAGCCCCGGCCAAAAACTGCCAAAAAAAAAAAAAATTGCATCATGGTCTGCAATAGGTACACCAGTTAATTTCTTTTGAGACGGAGCCTCAAGCTATCCCCCTGGGTAGAGTGCCATGGCATCACAGCTGATAGCAACCTCCAACTCCTGGGCTCAAGCAAGTCTCTTGCCTCTGCCTCCCAAGTAGCTGGGACCACAGGCGCCCGCCACAACGCCTGGCCATTTTTTTGGTTGCAGCCATCATTGTTGTTTGGCGGGCTGGGCTGGGGATTCGAACTCGCCACCTTAGGTGTACATGGCTGGCGCCTTAGCCAATTGAGCCACAGGCGCCGAGCCACACAAGTTAATTTCAACATTTTAATTGTTCAATCCTCACCATTTCTTTCGGAGAGACACATGTCACTCCTGATTTTTCCATTAAAAAAAAAGTCATAGAGGAAACTGATTTTTCTGCATTTGGACTGAGTCAGGGGACAGGCTGGAATGACCAAGAATTAAGATGACTTACTAGCAAAAAATATAGGGTAAATTTTTTGTCCTTATAATTGCAACTGTAGGGGAGACACTTCTGAGAATTCACAGAAGCCATACAAGAACAATTCAAATACTTACTGATAACTATACAAGCCAGAACACACCATGTATAAATCAAAAGACAAAATAATAACTGGGGAAATTGTTTGACACAATTAGGGTTAATTTTCTTGAAAAACAAGGAGATTTTATGAAAAATGAGCAGATGTCTTTTGAACAAGACGGTTCACAGAGAAGATACTTTTAAACACACGTAGGGTTTTAACCACTCAGACTGGCAAAGAGGAAAAGGTACGACCTTCTTGGAAGTAAATGGAAAGAAGAACAGTCTACACTGCTGACTGGCTTGTAAATTAATCCAACTCCTATGCAGAGCAGCCTCGCAATATCTACTCTACTCTGTGCTGCTAGACTCAGGATTTCACTTCTAGAAAGATGGCCTGCACATACTCACATACATTCGGGATGGTCCAGTACAAGTGTACTCACTGTGGTGGCCTTTGTAATGGCAAAAGGATGGAGGCCCTGCAAACACCCCAGAGAACTGTTACCCAGTGATGGAGCATCCACACAGCAGAATCAGACACACTTACCAGAAAGAGCCAGGCCGCTCTGCATGTGATAACCTCAGGAATTGTTGTTAAGTGAGAAAAAGCAAGGGAAGAACAGCGTGCACATTGTACCACCATATTGTAAGAAATACGAACACACACACAAACACACGTGGTGCCGAAAATATACATATACATTTTAAGAAAGGAAAAAACTGCATGAAAATTGTCATATTCAATATATATCGATAAAAGATGAATACAAGTCACATTGAGCAGTTCTTGTAATTGTGGAAGTCAAATGTGACTTGAGTATTACAAACTTAATAACAAATTTTTCCTGTCTTTAAATGTATACACATTTTTGGCATCCTCTGTAAATACATATACATAAACATAAGGCTTTTAAGAAAAGAAGGGGTGGGGTGGGCAATGTATGTACCTCTGTTAGTGTACCTACAGACTCTCTCTGAAAGAGCACACAGGGATTTGGCAACAATAGTAACCACCAGGGAAGGACACTGAGACCCGGAAGTTACAGGTTGAAGTTGGAGGTACCTCTGGAATTGTGGACCACGTGTATTGTAATTCTAAGGGCGTGATCCAATTAATGCATTTATTAAACCATACTAATTCAGTGGAATTTGTCCAGTTCAAAAAACCTGAGCCACAAAGAGTGAAATGTTTTGCTATCCTCTGCAGTTATCTTAAGACAAGCTTTACAAAGGTCTGTGCCACTTTCTTATTTCATGGTTAGAATTGTCGAAAGGTGTTTTTTTTAAATGGGAGAAACTTGCTAATAGAAGTTTAGGGAAACTCAACCCATTTCCACCGGGCATGGTGTTCCGAGGATGCTGAGCTCTTACAAGGCTTGGCAATATATTCCAATGTGAGTGGGCTCCAGCTCGCAACCAGGAGCACACACCCACTTACTGTCCTCACTTCCCTTTTTTCTTTCTTTTTTTTTTTTTTTTTTGGAGAAAGCTAGTCAGTGAGTCAGCACAGGGCTGCAATAGCGTTATGGTTGATGTCAGCAGCCTGGACAGCTTGCAGACCCACGTGCCAGCATCTGGGCGGGGTGCGCCCTCCCTCTCCCCCTCCCTCCCTCCGGAGCCAGCTGGTTCTTACCAGCTTTGGCAGCTTTGTGTAGTACTGTTATGGCTTCTTGTGGCTTCACTCCTGTACAGCCAGAAGAGGAACAGTTGTCCTGGTCAGGGCAAGGACTGGCCATCTACAGTTCAACAACTTAAATGTGGGTGGATTTAAGAAATTAATTCTTAGAAATGATCAGAATTCTCTGATCACCTATGGCCAGAAAATTATAACCAACTACTTGATTTGGGTTTGAGGTCTAGAAGCACACCGTGGTTGCAGTAGAAACAAATAGATCAAGAACGAGTGGAAGGGTATTTTTTTAAAAACAATTCCTCGGGGGTTTTGGTGTGTTTTTTGGCCAGGTTAATGCTGAAATTCTCCTGATGGCCAGTGAATTTGTTCTACCACTGTACTTAGTTTCTGGCCCCAACTTTCGCTTTGCTGTGCCATCTCAGTCATCTGGCTGGGGTCCCCAGGGAAGCTGAGCAGAGTGTCTCGATTGTGTGCTTCTACCCTGTGATGTTGGTTGATTCCAGGGAGCCCTAAACAGCAGAAGACCTTTGCTGCCCACTTGCCAAGTGACAATTTTGAGTGAAGTGTTAGCACTGTTCCCTACTTAAATGTAATGGAAGCACCTCCCTACATCATATCTTGGGGTCAGGGTTGAGTAGGAGAAGAAAAAAAGAAGCAAAGAAAAGAAAGAGAGGCTTTCAGAAGCCTGGGAAAAGTTTGGGGGATTTTTGTCTTAAGGTGTTTTAGCTCTTAACCCTCCTTTTCAGTTTTGTCCCATAGCTTTTTAAAATAATTCTTATGCAGCAATGGAAAGTTGAAAGCACAGCACAACAAAATCCACAAATCTACCATCTGTATTGAACAGTTATTCATATTTGGCCTTTATAGGTCTATCCAGGTATGTCAGATTGAGCTACAAAGAAAGCATAGCGTGCTTTATCAATGTACGTGTGTGTATTGCCAGTCCATGGTGGTCTTATTTCTAAGACTTTTCCCAAATTAGCATTTTCCCATTTCCCTCTTAAGTTTTTTCTTTCTTGGGTACAGTAAATTTTGCTGAGTTAATTTGTGTTAATCTTTGCCACAACCCCTTACTCTGGCTTGGATCTAACAAAAATTCACTTGAGAAGAAGAATTTAAAAGTTCTTCTCTCCTATCATCTGGGTCTTTAAGGAAACATACCATTTCCCTCCTTTCTTTGTGTGGGCAATGTATTTATGTTGTTAAGGGAGAAATTATTCTATATAGGTATTCTTCAGTATCTGAACTTAGGAATTGAATAGTTTATGAAAGTTTTGTGTGATCAGGCTGTTAATCATCACTCTCTGAACCCCCTTATATATCTGAAAGCCTAGAACCACATAGATTTGGGTAACAAAACATTCTCTATTGTCTGAATTCCTTTTCTCTAAACATTGGGACAAAATGGATTCAGATATCAATAACTACCTACATGGCAAGGAAGGTAGTGGTTTGGGGGGGTTTGTTTTCTTTGAAGCTCAATCTTACATGCCTAGATAGACCGATAAAAGCCCTCATAATCTAATTTGATCTTGATTATGTGGGCAGCTGGAGGAGCTTGGGAACCAGTTAGAGTTAATATCATAACTCTGAAATAGGTGCGATATACATTTATTTGTAACTATAATTCCTTTGAGGTAAACCTTCATAAAGTAGCTATTGAGTTGTTTGTTTTCTAACGAGTCACTGGTCTACTGGGATCTGAAATATTTTCAATAGAAAACAAAGTTATTGGCTACAGTGGAAGTGTTTGTTATTTACAGAAGCTGTCCTGGTTAGCCCAGGGCAGTCATCCAGCTGGACGGTAAGTCGGTCATTGAGTCACAGGTCTTGCAGACCCTGCCTCTGGTCCCTTCACTATGGCCAAGAAGCCAGGGTGACTCCTTGTGGTCATGTGATGCCTTATAATCAGTTTACAGGATTTGCCGACTTCCTAAATGCCGTGGAGTCCAGACAGGGAAGTGACAGGGCTCAGCAAAAAAAGGTAACTTTGAAGCTTGCTATACCCAGGCTGGACTCCTAGAACCACAGTTGCTTCATTTGCAAAATGGAGCTAGTACAGCTACCTTAGCAGCAAACAGATTATATTTTATACTGACTTATCTAGCATAGTATTGGTAATGTCTTACTTTTTAATGTCCCTGTTTTGTTTCCTGGATCTGAGTAAGAAGCTGATCAACTCCTATGGAATTAACAATTAGTTTTAATTGGATTTAGCAAATGTGGTTGCAAAAACAATTATTAAAGTGGTAGATATTTGCACACATGTTACATAGAACTCTTCCTTCTAGGTGCTGGATGAGGTCTGGAGGAAAAGTTGTATTGGGGGTGGCGCCTGTGGCTTAAAGGAGTAGGGCGCCGGCCCCATGTACCGGAGGTGGCAGGTTTGAACATGCCCCAGCCAAAAACTACAAAAAAAAAGAAAAGAAAAGAAAAGAAAAAAGTTAGATTGGACGTGTGACTTTTTACTGTTAAGGGGCTTTCTCTGGAAACTGTTGGGCATCTCTGGCTACACTGCAGGAAAAGGGCTCAGTGGTATCCTGCTGGGTAGTTCTCCAGGAACCAAAGGGTTAAGTTGAACCATTTTAGTGGGCTGGCAAGGAGCATCCAGGCTGAGTAATTAATGCTTCATTTCGGGGGTTACTGATGCATCGAAGTTGTTAATTAGTTTTATGAAAACAGATTGGGTAACCACAGGAAGATTGTAATTGGATAGTAATTGAAAATAACTCAGTGGTAAACTTTAGTTGAGTGAAACAGTGGGGGTAACTTAGGAGGAGAAAGGGAGTTGGGGTGGGGGCTGGGGAGGTGAGGAGAGTGAAATAGCAATATCAAGATAAGAGATAAAGAAGACATAATTTGAATGGAAAGAACTTATATATGACCTGGTCTGACCTCTTGAGTTTGGCACTGAGGACACCGGTCTGTTGAAGGAAGTGGTTTTCCCAAGACCACACAACTAGTTAGTGACATGTCTGCTCTCTTCCCCTGTGATGATTTCCCAGGATTTTCGTGACTTTGATTTTTAGGAGTTGACTGTGGGGAGCAGGAACTGCAGACTGTAGAGACAGCTGCTGAGGCTGAAGTTCTCACCCATTCCTGCTTGCAGAGTCTACTCAGGAGCGCTGCCAGTTCACAGGAGATGCTCAGAACCTTGTTTCATGCATATGCCACCCTAGCCATGAATAAGGCTGGGAAGGGTTTTCCTTTATCTTCATGGCTGCACCATCCCAGGGGCTGGGGAAACACTGCAACTTTCCTCAGGGTGTTATCCCAGGAAGGGCCAGGAAAAGCAGGAAAGTGATTTTTCATTTAGAATTATTTTGGAGCTTCAGTTTCTGGTTGTGATTTGGTTGATCATCCGGAGTTGGTACTTCAGCTTTGGAATTCTGATTGGGGTGGGTGGGCATTTGGGGTTGGCAAGGAAACAGCTGGAAATGGGGAAAGGGGAAGATGATGGCCGTGGCTTCCTCCAGTGAAACCCAAATACAGTTAAATCACTGTTCTCATAAATACTGCTGTGAACCTCAGTAGCCTCGAGATGTTTAGATCCCCAAATTTCCAGCAAACTCTGGTCACCTAATCCATTTGGATGGGTCCTTATACTCAATGGTTGCAGCACTCAGAAAGGAAAACTGGTCAATAGTGGAGCTCTAGGTGTGACTCAGCCCTTGAGGAAGGTGAACCATTTATCCTTCTTCCCCGACCAGTTTAGACTGAGACTCATTTGGCCAAAGGAAGTCACATGCTCTTGAAGTTTGCACGGTGGTTCTGATGGGGAAGCTCCTCTCATTATTCCGGCACCTTACAGTTTGGGTCTGTCTTTCTGTCTCTCCCTCACTTCTCAAGTGAGTCTTCCAAGTTAGCAGGGTGACCTCATGGCTATAAAGCAAAAGGAAGTTTTCAGGTTTCTCCAAAGGGACTTTAAATATCTGGTAGATACATTTTCTTTACAAGCCAGTTATTCCAGAGAAAAAGACTTCCTCACTGCAGTAAGTTGAAGGGAGAATGGCTGGTAAATGAAAACGTTTGTGTCCAGGAACATTTAACAACGTTTAGAGAGGAGCTCAGCCACATAGATGACCTTCCAACTATCCTGTGTCTTGGCTACTAATATAAATAAGAGTCACTGTGGCCACAGTGTTCTGAAGTTAGCAGTAGGAAAATATACCTACCAGTGGTGACTGCTTTTAAGAGTAATATTTATTGTTTTTCTAATTATGAAAGTTAATATGTCTTTACATAGAATTTGGAAAGCTCAAAAAAGCTTAAGAAATTAAGTTACTGTAATTGGGGACTGTTTTGGTAAGTTCATGTGCAAAGATTTTTGTATGAAGACTCTCTTCTGTGGAAATCTGTTTTCTTTTTTTGTTTAGAGTATTTGCCTTTTTGTATCTTAATTTTATACGAGGTGTTCTTTGCTGTAAACTGAGAATATTGAACCGTGAACTTTCAGAATAAAACAAGGAATTAATTTCTTCTACATATTCTGATGACTCAGTGTTCTGATTAGAGCTATCACAGATAACACAAGGCTCAATTGCATTTTTGCCAACTAGCTTTGATGAATATCGGAAATATTATGATAAAGAGAAGAAAGAAGTTTCTATGAGAAATGTTTTCTTCCTTGTGGGGAAAATGCAAATAACCTTAGACACAGGTGGAATGCAGCCAGCTACTGTTGTACATAGTGAGAGAGACATATGCCTAATGGCTGAGTAGATCTTCTAGAAAGATGATTATTAAATGGTGGTTGCCTTTAGCCATGCTGATTAGCCTGGTGGTGATGCCAGCCCCATTCCTAGGGGTGTCTTTACATTCACCTGACACACTGCTGATTACAGGAAGGCACCGGTTCAGCATTCTTTCTTTCACAAATTACGCTGGAAAGCTTAGTTTCCACCAATAGGAGCTTTTAGGAAAATTGGGAGAAAATTAAGTATTTAAAGTTTTCAAATGAGTTCAGGAAATAGGTGGGGGGACGCTTTGGTCAGCTGGCATGTGATTTGTGGGTGGAAAGTTCTTTTTAAGCAAGAACAGTGTACTATATTGACTGACCGTGTCTTCCAGTGTAATGTCCCCGAGAACCAGAATGCAGACAAGTGCTCTTTGTCTAATTGAGTGAATAAAAAAAGTGTGTTGGCATGAATGGGCCATGTGACTTTTCAAGAAGAGACACATGCCAAGGCCTATTGAATTAAAATTTTAAAAGCATATCCATAGAATTTGTTTGTAGACCAGAAGAGGACCGCTAGAGTATGTAAGTTATCCAAGACCCAAATTTGCAGTGGAAGCAGAAGCAGGCTGTGGGCCGCGGCTCAGAGGAAGAGCCGAGTTGAAACTTTAGACACGGGCAGTAATCAGTTGTCTTCACAATCTGCAATCAGTTACATGAATTTCTCAGAATCAGTCGTGTTTGCTTTGTGCCTTATATAACTATTTAGTGTCATGCTTTGAAATGTCGAAGTATTGGTTGAAGAGCTTGAAAGCGTTTGGCTTGGAGGGATGAGAGTTCTAAGGAGTGGTGATTAACAGCTCGGGGAGAGCCCACATCATTTCCTGAACTCTGCCCTGTGTGATCTGGCCAGCTGGCTTCCAGATTTTCATCTGTGCCGGAAGAGGCAATAAAAAGATAAAGTCAATTACTAGGAGAAGCCTCAAGTACTTGAAAAGGTTCTAAAGTCTTTTCTCAAATAAAGATATCAAACAAGCCCGAGTTAAGCACTGGCTTTCTTCCCAAGGCTGTGCCCCCTTTGGGCTTTAGTCATTTTGCTTGTCAAAGGGGTCGTAGCACCTGTCGCTTTGCCCCATCTTCATTGCACACCCCTGCAAGCCACCGTCACAGCTTACCTGGCCACCGGAGGGACATCCTAACTGATCTCCCTGCTTTAATTCTTGCCTCTTTAAAATCCATTCTTAACACACCCGGCAGAGGAGAGTGGTGAGGTTCAGTGTCTGCATCTGAAACCATCTTGTTTGTTTGCTCATTACTTTACTTCCCAGAATGCAGGTTTCACAGTCTCTTTCACATCCTCAGCGCTGATCCACTGGCTCTGACAGGAGCTCCCTGCCCCCCTCCTAGCTGCATTTGGAAGCCTCTGGCGTTCTCTGTCCTCATTTGTTTTAGCAGATTTTCCTGAGCTACCCTGAAATGGGAGTCGGGAAACCTGGAGGCACATTTAAGTTCTGCCACTTCCCTGTCGGCTGTTAGTTAAGAAAGTCACTTGACTTCTCCAGGCCTCAGTTCCCTTACCTGTGAAGGGACGACGTGTTCCCCCATTAGGACAGTGGTAACAATGTACAGCAGACTGGGTGGCTTGAACGCCAGAAATTTGTTTTCTCACGATTTGGGTGCCTAGAAGCCTAAGATCAAGGAGGTGACAGGGTTGGTGTCTTCTGAGGTCTCTAAATGGCCATCTTCTCATGGGTCTTCACGTGGTCTTCCTGCTATGTGCTTGTGTCCTAATCATCTCCTTTTAAATATGGAAATGAGTTATACTGGAGTAGGGCTAATCTTAACCACCTCAGTTTACCACCTTACCCCTTTAAAGACCCTCTCTCCAATATAGTCACATTCTCAGGTAGTGGGGCTTAGAGCTTCAGCATATGAGTTTTGTGTGTAGGGGGCACAGTTCAACTCATGACAGAGAGGAATGTGCTGGATTATATGTATCCAAGACTCCTTCCAGCCCTTCAGAATGATATTTTAAGTTGGGGATCTTTCTGCTCACGCCCACGGTCAGTTCTTCTCTCCTGTTAAGCTTGGTGCATATGCTTCCTAATTTTTAGTACTCATCCATATCCTCAGTATATATTTATTTTATAACTTCTTTTTAAATTTGAAATTAATACAAGGGTACAGATTTTTAGGTTACATTGTTTTCAATTATAAGGTGAGGTTCAGGTTGTAGTTGAGCCCTTCACCCCGGGGGCATCTGAGCACCCTCACATTGTGCACATTTGGTGAGATCCTGCCAAGCACCCTCCCCCTGCCCCTCTCCTTTCCCCTTCCCCTCTCCCTTTTGCCCTTCCCCTTGCTAGACTGTATTTGTGTTTCGTCATTCCTGTACGTTGTCTCACTATATTTTTGAAGGGTTTAAAAGAGTGTGTGTGTCTAACAACAATATAAATAAGTTCGGGACAAGTGAAATGGAAGAATTTATGTATGAAATATTAAAGGACACAAAAAAATGGCATCTATAGAGGGGCTTTCATTATTTTGGAGTATATAATGCAGATTTTCTCTCTGCCACAGCTGGAAGCTGACAAACTGGCTCTCCCGATGAGCCCTAGCCCGCTCAGCCCGAGCCCTGTCCCCAGCCCCAACACGAAACTGGAGAATTCCACTCTCCTGACAGTAGAGCCGTCCCCCCTGGATAAGAACAAGGGCTTCTTCGTGGACGAGTCGGAGCCCCTTCTCCGCTGCGACTCCACATCCAGCGGCTCGTCCGCGCTGAGCAGGAATGGCTCCTTCATTACCAAAGGTAGGGCGCGGGCAGGGTGGGCTCAAGCCCCTGGGAAGGGCCCCTGGGGGTTCTCCCTGGCTGGCCCTCAGCCCCAGTTTGTAGCTGAGTTATCTGAATGACCTCCCTGGAACCCCTGTCCTGAACTCCAACCTGAGCTGGTTTGAGAGAAGCCTCGCCTTTGGCCAGGGAGGATACACCTGGAAAAGCAGCTGAGGACAGTGGGTCACCCTTTATGGTCCTGGTGCTATCTTTTCAGGGAAGGTCTGATAAAATGTAGTCTGGCAGGTTTTTTTTTGAAAATTATTTACTAGGCTTGCTGAATGCAATTATTTAAACTTATCTTGAGAATCAGAAGGGCAGATTTTAGTGACTTGAATTGATCCTAAAATTCACTTTTTTTTTTCTTTATTAAATGATAGCTGTGTACATTAATGCAATCATGGGGTACAGTGTGGTGTTTTCATATAAATTCACTTTGTTAAACTAGATTGCAAATAATGTTCTAAATATTGTGGATTGGTATTTCGTGTAAATAATTTGCCACTTTTAATTTTTAATATCAGGGTAGGAAATTAGTGTATATACCATATTGATAAACAGGTTTCCTTGGCTAGAAATTTCCTAGCTTGGGTAATTCTGGTCGTATGGGCCGAAGGAATTACATTTTATGTTAGTATTATATTTTATATATTTATAAAATGTTCTATTTATACATTTATAGCTTATATTATAGCTTTACTTATGTATGCTAATATTTTATACTTATATTTTAGTTTGTATTTTAATTTACATATATTTTAGGGAAATGTTTTGCTTTTTTTTTGAGACAGAGCCTCAAGCTATCCCCCTGGGTAGAGTGCCATGGCATCGCAGCTCATAGCAACCTCCAACTCCTGGGCTCAAGGGAGTCTCCTGCCTCAGTCTCCCAAGTAGCTGGGACCACAGGCGCCCGCCACAGCGCCTGGCCATTTTTTGGTTGCAGCCATCGTTGTTGTTTGGCAGGCCCGGGCTGGGGATTCGAGCCCGCCACCTTAGGTATACGTGGCTGGCGCCTTAGCTGACTGAGCCACAGGCGCCGAGCCTAGGGAAATGTTTAATAATAATAATAAACGTTTGTGTTTCTCCCCCAAATGTAAGATAGGACCCAAGAAGCAATAATAATTAGCTTATTCATGTGGTTTTACTCTCTCAGCAGTTTAGTTTTAAAATACTGCAATGTAATCAGAAGTCAGATAAGCAAACTACGCTGGTTTGGAATTTTTTGATCATTTGGAAAAAGAGTGGGCCTATGTATTTTTTTTTTTTTTTTGCAGTTTTTTTGGCCGGGGCCGGGTTTGAACCAGCCACCTCCGGTATATGGGGCCCATGCCCTACTCCTTGGAGCCACAGGTGCCACCCGAGCCAATGTATTTTTTTGCTTAGTAACACATTACAGATGGGGAAAATACTAGGGGTTTTTGTTTGTTTTTGAGGGGTTCTTTAAGTGTTTCCCTGCTCTATTCCTGAATTGTAGCAGAATTTGGAAGTCACTTAAGTCTAGGTAAATGTCACTTTAATGACACATCAATAGCCTATTTAGGTAGGGCCTTGTCTGATCTCCATCAGGTAAATCTTATTTGCTATCTTAAGTGAATGCAAGTAGAAACTCCTGTGTGTTTAAAATGTACTGAAGGTTTACTCACTGCCTGTAGTGGGGGTGATGTGTAATAGGCTAGGGAAGTAGATGTCCCTCTCTAGGACAGTCTCCTCCCCCCAGAGCAACCTGCCACATGCCACTACGGCTGCCTTACACCTGTGTCCTTCCCTGCCCTCTCTTCCTGCAGAAAAGAAAGACACGGTGTTGCGGCAGGTACGCCTGGACCCCTGTGACTTGCAGCCTATCTTCGATGACATGCTCCACATTCTGAATCCTGAGGAGCTTCGGGTGATTGAAGAGATTCCCCAGGCCGAGGACAAACTGGACCGGCTATTCGAGATTATTGGAGTCAAGAGCCAGGAAGCCAGCCAGACCCTCCTGGACTCTGTTTATAGCCATCTTCCTGACCTGTTGTAGAACATAGGGATACTGCATTCCGGAAATTACTCAATTTAGTGGCAGGATGGTTTTTTTGTTTTGTCTGTTTTGTTTCTGATTTTTGTTTTGGGGGTGCGTGTGTGTTTGTGTGTGTTCAACAGAGTATATGGCCAGTGTTTGAGTTCTTTCCCTTTTTCTTTTCTTCTTAGATCTTCTGGGAAGTTAGTTTATACACATTTTCAAGGTATAACTATTGCAAAATACCCACCACTAAAGTTTTTTATGTTCCATTCTTTTCTCCATTTTTGCTTTTTACGTACTTTCCGAATTGTTCTGTGCACTTTAAATTCACTTAACTTACTGTAAATGCAGTGTGACTTTTCCTACACACCAGATTGCGAGGCTCTTAAACGTATAATGACATCTTGTGAATCTTATCAACCGTTTTCATGTCTCTTAACATTCACATCCACTTTTTCTAAAAAATATTATTACTATTTTTATTATTGTTTTTCCTTTACAAATTTTCTTAAGGAGTAAGGAAATTTAAGACCCATTGAGTTATTGTAATGCAATTAGACTTTGAGTTTTCTCTTAATATGTCTCGTGTAATTCATTTCATTGTCATGGCTGAAACTTGACCACACTGTTGCTGATTATATTTCACCTGGTCACCATGCAGAATGCTTGATTCCTTGTGCTCCTCTTATGCTAATATGCTCTGGGCTGAAGAAACGAAGTCCTCAAGCCATCAGGACTTCCTATTTAAGTGGCTTGACACCTGGGCCACCAAAGAACTTGAACTTCATCTTTTAGGATTGAGCTGTTCTAGAACACATTGCCGCACTTTGGAAAGTCAAAATCAAGTGCCAGTGGCACCTTTTCCATGGAGAATTTGCCCAGCTTTGCTTTAAAGGATGTCTTGTTTTTTATACACACATAGTCAATAGGTCCAGTCTGCCCTCAAGCCTTGATCTTGGTGGGTTTCCTTCACCATTCAATTACTTTAAAAATGGCTGCAGCTGTAAGAACTCTTGTCTGATATATTTGCAACTATGCTCCCATTTATAAATGTACCCTCCAAGGCCGAGCAAAAGCAAAAAGACCGATTTTGCTTTTCAGCAAGTTGCCAGATTCAAATGCAAAGGTGGTATGAACTTCCTTTGTATGGGCAGGGTTTGTGAGTAGTGGTGAGGAACTGATATCAAAAAAATGCCTTCAAGTGTACTAATTTATTAATAAATATTAGGTGTTTGTTACTTGAGTAGTTTCAGTGTATTTACTACTTGAATTTCTGGCCTTGACCATGCACTTGAGTTATGTAACTCTTTGATTCGTCTCTTGGAAAAGCAAGTGTTTCCTAAAAACCTCAGCCCCTCTATTCTGTAAATCACGAAAATTAACAAAGGTTTGTGCCTAGAATGGCACCTGGACGTTCGCAGAGAAAGTCTCAGGTGAAAATTACAAAGCATCTCCTAGTCTTCTAGGTTAAACCTGGGGCTTCTATTTTTGACATTGTCCTTATTTTAAGAAATGAAGATTTGAAGGTAGAAAGGTACAGATCACAGCACACCTTGGAGTATCTTCTCAACTCATTTCTGTCTAGGAAATTTACCACTCATCTGAGGGTCTTTACAGGTTCACAGACTTCAGTATCAAACCTCATTGCCCTTGAGTAACTCAGGAGGACTTTCTTGGCAGAGAGTCAGGGTGAGGTCATGTTAAGGGGATATGTTATGTTATGTCATATATCATTCACTGCATTGTCCCCTTTACTTTGGGAACCTTGGCTCTACAGAATTCCAATGACCAGAACCTCAGCAATTTTTAAGTTCCTCATTCAGTGAGAAACTGGAAGTAGCTGGCCTGTCTGAACTTTGGATGCCCATATCAGCGACATAAAGGGCTTTTCTGGTTTCATCCACTCCTGTGTGGTTGGTTTCTAGAGAACTATCCTGGTATTCGAGTTTACTGATTCTCACACTAGGTTTCCCCTCCCCTCGTCAATAAAAAACAGGAACTCCATCACAAAATAAAAGAAATTAGAATGGGTTAGAGATGGCAGCAGTAGAGGAGACTGATTTTGCTTTTCAGAGGATTTTAAGAGTGTCACTAATTTTTTTATGTGGGGGTGAAAAACATAATGTATGAATTAGTGTTATAGTTAAGTTTACAGATTATCTGTAATTTGGGGGTGCTTTTATTAATAACATGCATTTACACAGCTTTATATTTCACAAAATTCTTTTTTTTTTGGAGACAGAGCCTCAAGCTGTTGTCCCCCTGGGTAGAGTACTGTGGCATCACAGCTCACAGCAACCTCCAACTCCTGGCTCAAGCTAGTTTCCTGCCTCAGCCTCCCAAGTAGCTGGGACTACAGGCACCTGCCACAATGCCAGGCTATTTTTTGGTTGCAGCTGTCATTGTTTGGCAGGCCTGTGCTGGATTCAAACCTGCCACCATAGGTGTATGTGGCTGGCGCCTTAGCCACTTGAGCCACAGGCACCGAGCCACAAAATTCTTTTTATATTATTGAACACTCAATTTTTCTCAAGTTAGATACTACTATTGTGCCCATTTTTCAGATTAAAAAATAGTATTATGAAGGCTAAGTAACTTACCTTCCTATAGCAAAGTTGTAGAGATCATATTTGATTCCAGGTCTTGCGACTTACCTGAATCCAAGACTGACTCTTTCATCCTATGCAGGACCAGCAACCAGAAACCCTTTGTCAGGCTGAAATGGTGTTCAGAGACAAAATAGGGCTGACATTGATTTGGATTCTAAGTAAAACCCCACAAGCAGGTTCAGATTGTGAAAGTATAGGAATGAGGTGGCATCTGTTGGTGACCCTGGGAATGGAATTGTGGCTAAATGGAAGCTTGATGCAGAACTAACATCATACGTTGCTTTTCCAATAAATGCAAACTCCAACTGCATTATGAAAAGATACAAAGTTCTGACACTGTGTTGCTCACTTTGAGCTTTTTTCTGGTTTTGGCTGTCTTACTTTGAGGAGTATGGCTGAAGTAGGAGGCTTCCATTGTGGGGGTGAGACGGTGTGAGGAAAACCGGAAGGGTAAGAACCAGAGTCAAGAGCCACTATGGGGAGAGCTCATATCGGCAAGAGAAAGACCAGCTTTAGTTACCTGAAGGACTGGGGAAGAGATGGATTCCTTTTCCCTTAGAGAGTAATAACTTTACTCTAGACCAGCTGTTCTCAACCTGTGGATAGTGACCCCTTTGTAACAATGACAATACATCCTGTATATCAGATATTTACATTACAATTCATAACAGTAGCAAAATTACAGTTACAAAGTAGCAATGAAAATAATTTTATGGTTGGAGGGTCACCACAACATGAGGAACTGTATTAAAGGGTCGTGGCATTAGGAAGGTTGAGAACCACTGCTCTAGACCAACTTAGGCTACATGCACTAGATTGGGCTGCTTTTCAAAGGAGAGAAAAAGGAGAGAAAACTTTCTCTGGGAAAAAGTAGACATGCATCAGTGGTTCTCAAACTTTCATATAAGTAAGACTCATGGGAGAATGAACAGTCTGTTAAAAAGACTGACTCCCAGAAAGTCTGATTCAGGAGATTTGTGGTAAGGTCTGAAATGAGCTTTCTACCAGACCATTTGGGCTACACTAGGAAAACTGCTTTAGATCCTTGCCACTGTGGACCAGCAGTATCCACAAAACCTGACAGCACGGTGTTAGAAACACACGATTTGCTGCCTCCCTAACATTTATTGTGCAAATGAAACACCCAGAGAACTTGTGAAAGGGCAGATTCCCTTTCAGTTGTTCTGGGGGGCCAGGCGAAGAGGCTGCATTTCTAACAAGCTCCTGAGTGCTGTGGGTGCTTCACACTGAGTAGCCTGAGATGATGCCTGCGTTTCATGCAAAAGATGCCACTAGTATGGGAGAAAATGACACCAAGTGCACGTGAGAGAAATTCTGATGATTCAGAGACTTTGAGAACCAGACAACCTTGGTCAAAATCTACAGCATTTGTTCTCAGTTCTGGTTGCATATTTAAAGCAAGCAGGGGGTGGGGATGGGGTGGGATTGTTAAGAAAGTAATGTCCAGGCCATAGACCAGACCGATGTCGGGGTCTCAGAGAATGGGACTCAGCTGCATTTTGAAAGGTCTCCAGGAGATCCCAGTGTGGAGTCACTTATTTCAGAGCTTAGGAGGAGAATGCCTCTCAGAGAATTAACCTGAGCATCTGTAATTTATTTTCTTTTCTTTTTTTGAAACAGTCTTGCTCTGTCACCTGAACTAGAGTGCCATAGCCTCAACCTAGCTCACAGCAACCTCAGACTCCTGGGTTCAAGTAATCCTCCCATCTCACCCTCTGAGGAGCTGGGAATTTAGATGCCCACTCCAATGCCCTGCTAATTTTTCTATTTTTAGTAGAGACAGAGTCTTGCTTTTGCTCAAGCTGGTCTCTCACTCCAGAGCTCAAGCAATCCTCCTTGCCTTGGCCTCCCAGAGTGCTCGGATTACAGGTGTAAGCCATTGCACCTGTCTTGGCATCTATAGGTTAAAAGTGATTTTGCTATAACCAGTCCTACTCAACCCTGCAGACTTGCTTTAGGACCCATAACCCTACCTTAAGATTTTATGTGACTATGCTAAAAATAGAACACTGATGGGGTGATACCTCAGAGCTTAATTGCAGTGATGAACCCACCTGCAAATACAATAATCAATTCTTCATGGATTTGAGTATAATATATAGGTATGTTTAGTTAAGAAAACTCAAATACTTTATGCTACTTATTACCGTGCCCCAGCCATTTGAGTACACCAATACAATACTGCGGCAGGTACCTGTGCTGAACTTGAGAAGAAATGGGATTCTTGTTTAGCAAACCGTGGCCCTTGCCTTTGGAAAGAAATCTGGACATCATCTAGGGAGCCTGGCAGTTTTCTGGTGGAGAGCTAGGCCCACACCTGCCAGTTAGTGGCGGAGCTTGGTTGCCTTCATCCCTGGGGGCACTCTTTCATGATTCCAAGCTGTCTCTTTTTCATCTTTTTCTTGAAAGTAAGTAGAACATGAAATCTATTTATTTGAGCACGTATTGAGCTTTAAAAATATTTTTATCCTACTTGACTTTAAGTAACTGTGTATGTGAAACACACCTAAATGCTTGAAGCTTAGATCCCAACATAAATATTTGAGAATATCTTGCAGAGGGACATAAGAAACACATCAGTGGTGTCTCTAGGGAGGGGGAGGGGCTAGCCAATAGTTAGGGGAAGGTGAAAAGGAGGGCATGGCCTTGTCATGCATGACTTACTCTTTTGAGCTTTCTGAGCTTTTACCGTTTGTATGTATTATTGAATTCCAAAAATTATAAAGAAAAGGTTTTTAGGATGTCTTTTGGCAAACAGGAAATGTACATTCAGGAAGCCCCAGGTAAGAGTTCTATGAACCAGACTTAAAATGCTAGTGATACCTTTGTGAGGAGCATTTGAGTAAAATCTGCAAAGGGAATCAGCCTCTTGGCCTCTCTTCAGGAGAAGTGTCAACCTTCCCCTGTCTCTCCCCAACCTCTTCATGAGAATTCTTGATCCTTTCCTTGGGCCTAGCTCCCCAAAACTCGAAAGCAATGAAAAGTTCAAATGGAGATACTTCAAACTTAGAAATTTAGAGAGGTGGAGCACAGCAGCTATTTCCTGGCAAAGACATCTTTGCATTTGTTGGCACAGAAATCTCTCATAATTCATGTCTGTGTGAAGAAAAACATCAAAGATTTCTTAAGGGTCTTTCTTATGTTCTTCGCCTCTCCAAAGGTTCTGTTCTGCGCTGGCCTCGGCTCCTTATCACTCACCTGCTGCTCTGTCCACAGCAGCCACCAACCGGGAAATCCCATGGGGAAGGAAGAAGGGGCAGAAAGACAGCTCATTTTCAAAAGTCCTGTGACAATTATTCCTCCTTGTTCCTCATTCCAGAAGCTTAAAACAACCAATTTCATATTATGTTTTGTTCGGTTTGGCTATTGTTTAAATACAATGCACCCACCTACAATGCATTTCATCATTGCGTTCATCCATCCAGGAAACATTTGGGCCGATACCAGGTGCCGTGTCAGGAACTAGAAATAAATGAAGAATTTGATAGACGAGGGTGACTGCCAGTGGGAATTTGTTCACTGCTGTATGTATCCTCAGCCTCTGGATCTGACCCTGGACGGGGAGGTGCTCAGTCACTAAGAGCTGAGGACATGGATGACACCAGCTTCTGACTTCAAGAAGTTCACAGGTTAGTGAGAGAAACAGACGTATGGTCGTGATAATCAAATATGTAGAAATGAGATGATAGTAACATGGAGAACATTAGGAGAATCAGAAACCAAATACGCATCAAGAAAATATGCCGCACAATCCCTTAGTGTAAACCTTCTTTTTATCAATTTCAGAGAGAACTGTGTCAAAAGCATTTCAAAGTTTTGGGGATGAAGATGAGAAGGAGAAGAAAATCAAAAGGGAAATGCAGGTGTATTGTAGACATTATAGGCAAGGAGTTTAAATCATTTCCAGGGGTGTCCGACCATTTTTTTCTTCCGCACATTGAAAGAAAAAGAACTGCTTGATTTTGTACATTAAATACACAAACACTAAAGAAAGCTGATTAGGGAAAAAAACAAAGGGTCCATGCATACTTTTCATGTTGCACAACACCACAGATAAGCAAAAAAAGTCCTCACAAAATCAGCTTGTGGCCAGCCGGCTGCAGGTTGGACATCCCTGGATTGGTTGTTCCACCATTTCCTGGGCTTACTGTTAACCATCACTGTGTGACCCGAGGCCCGGTCTGGCTACTGATGCTGTTTTGCACACATCACATAGCAGAGCACACACGGTACGTGTCCCCTCACTGGACTCCTCCTCCCATACAGCATTCAAAGCACTTGACATTATTCACTCTCCAATCTTAACTTGCATCAGATGATGTAGTAACTGGTATTAATTCCATTCCACTCCTGAAGAAAATGGGGCAAGACAGATGGTGACTTCCCCAAAGTCCCCAGCTAGTAAAGTGTGCAACCAGGAAGGCTGGTTGTAGAGCCGAGGCATGGTGGTAAATGCTGGAGACAAAATGGCAAGTAAAGTGGGTCGGATGCCTGCACTCCTGGAGCCTCTCACTAGACTCTGTCAAAATTGAATTGGGGGTGCGCTTTTTCCTTGTTAAAATTTCTCGGACTTTGAAATAATAAGACACACAAGTTTCAACATTATTACAGAGAGTTCCTGTTTACCCATCACCTAGATATTCCCAAGGATAATTTCTTGCATAGCTATGGACATTATGAAAGCCATGAAACTAACAATGACACAGTGTATGTGTCATAACTAAAACTGGGGACCTTCATCAGTGCTAGTTTGTCCATGAACATTTTTGTTATATATGATAGTACATATGAAATTTTATCCCATGTATTAATTTATGTAACCCGCACTATATTCAGAATAAGGAACTATTTTTTCACCACAAACTTTCTCCTGCTAACCCGTATTGTCATACCTTCCCTTCCACCCTAAACCTTGACAACTGGTTTTCATCACTATAGTCTTGTCATTTAGAGGATGTTACATGAATGGAACTGGACAGTATGTAAGCTTCTGAGATGTTTTTCTCCCCCCACACAGCGTAATTCCCTCAAGATCTAACTCTATTGTTTCATGTATCAATAGTCTGTATTTTTACACTGCTGAGTAGTAGTCTATGTTATGGATGTACCACAGTTTGCTTACCCATTCAGCCATGGACTGATAATAGGACTGTTTTCAGGTTTTGGCTACTATGTACAAAGCTTCTATGACCCTGTGTGAACAGGCTTCTGTGCAGTCATAAGTTTTCCTTTCTTTAGGGTAAATATCCAGGAATATGGCTGCTGGGTGTATGGTAAGTATACGTTTAACAGTGTAATAGATAGAGTGTTGAATTGTTTCCACATTAGTGACACTATTGTACATAGGCAGCCATTGAGTTATATCTGACTTACATACAACTCATACTTACAAACAGAAGCTGTTACGGGTAAAAAGGTTAATGTACCTGTTCCAACTCACATGCAAATTCCAGTTAATAACAAACTTCCAGAATCTATCTTGTCCATAACCCGAAGACTGGCTGTATTCTTTTACCAATGTATAAGAGACCAATTCTTTGCATCCTAGCTAGTCCTCGCGATTGTTAGCATTTTCATTATAGTCATTCTTAAAAAATATGTAGTGGTACAAACTTGAATTTATAGTCATGGAGATATGCAAATAAGTAAGAATGTAAAATTGAAAAGTGCTACCTGTTGCTCACTTCTATTTGATTGCTACAATTTCTTCTTTTTTAAAACAAATTACTTTATTGTGATAAGAACATTTAACATAAGATCTACCTTCTTACTTCTTAAATTTTCTTTTTTTTTGAGACAGAGTCTCACTCTGTTGCCCCAGCTCAAGTGCAGTGGCATCATCATAGCTCACAGCAACCTCAAACTCCTGGGCTCAAATGATCCTCCTGCCTCAGCCTCCTGAGTAGCTGGGAATACAGGGGTATGCCCTGTTTCTCAGCTAGTTTTTTCTGTTTTTAGTAGAGACGAGGTCTTGCTTTTGCTCCGACTGGTCTTAAACTCCTGAGGTCAAGCAATCTGCCCAGCCTAGCAGAGTACTAGGTATACAGGCACAAGCCACCAGACCCTTCTTAATTTTTTTTTTTTTTTTGAGACAGAGTCTCACTTGGTCACCCTTGGTAGAGTACCATGGTATCTTAGCTCACAGCAACCTCAAACTCTTGGGTTCGAGTGATCCTCTTGCCTCAGTCTCCCAAGTAGCTGGAACTACAGGTTCTGCTATAATGCCCGGCTTTTTTTTTGAGTCTCACTCTTGCTCAGGCTGGTCTTGAACCTGAGAGCTCAGGCAATCCACCTGCCTTGGCTTCCCAGATGCTAGAACTACAGGGGTGAGCCACTGCACTCAGCCTCCTTCTTAAGTGTACAATACTGTTGACTATAGGTGTAATGTGGTACAGTAGGTCTCTAGAACTTATTCATCTTGCTTAACTAAAATTATGTACCTGTTGATTCTAATTCCCCATTTCCCCTCCCCTCAGCCATAGCGACCACTCTTCCACCCTTTGTCTCTATAAACAGACTATTTTAGAGACCTCATGTGGGTGGAATCACACAGTATTTGTCTTTCCATGACTGGTTCATTTCACTGAGCATAACATCCTCCAGGTTCATCCATGCTGCCACATGTCACGGAGTTGTCTTCTTTTTAAAAGCTGAATAACAGTGGTCTCCTTGGCACCATATATACCAAAAGTGGAATGGTACAGAGATCGGCATGGCCCCTGAGCAAGGATGACATGTGAATTCCTTGAGCAGTCCATGTTTTTACTCAATACCAAGTTGAAATTCATCCTTCACAACTTAAGTTGCACATATGTAAGTAAATCTCAATGAAAATCAAGCCAGGAGGAGTGGGGAGGAGGGGGTAGGTAAATTCACACTTAGTGGGTACAGTGCACTCTATCTGGGTGAAGGGCACACTTACCAGTATAACTTCGACTTAATCTGTACCAAAACAAACTATGTAAACAAAACGCATACCTCCTAATATTCTGAAAATTTTTAAAAAGCTGAATAATATTTCATTGTCTGAACATACTGCATTTTCTTTATCCATCTTTGAAGAACATTGAGGTTGTTTCCATATCTTGGCTATCGTGAATAATGCTGCAGTAAATATGGGAGTGTCGCTATCTCTTCAAGGTCCTGGTTTCAATTCTTTTGGATAAAGACCCAGACGTGGGATTGCTGGACTGTAAGCAGTTCTACTTCTAAGGGACCTCTATCCTGTTTTCCATAGCAGCTGCATCAATTTGCATTTCTATCAACAGTGTAAAAGGTCCCAATTTCTCCACACCCTTGCCGATATCCTTGTCTTTAATTTTTTTATCATCCTAACAGTCATGATATTTCCTTGTGGTTTTAATTTGCATCTTTCTGATGATTACTGGCATTGAGCATGTTTTCACAGACGTTGGACCATTTGCACGTCTTCTTTACAGAAATGTTTCTTCAGGTCTTCAGGCCATTTTTAAATTGGGATTTTAGTTGTTTTGCTATTGAGTTGTAGGAATTCCTCGTCTATTTTGAAAATCAGGACAGTGTGGTAGCTCACATCTGTAACTGAGGCAGGAGGATGGCTTGAGGTCAAGAGTTTGAGAGCAGCCCTGAGCCAGAGCGAGATGCCATTTCTACAGAAAATAGAAAAATTAGCTGAGTGTTGTGGCAGGTGCCTGGAGTCTCAGGTACACAGGAAGCTGAAGCAGGAGGATCACTTGAGCCTAGGGGTTTGAGGTTGCAATGAGCTATGATGACACTGCACTCTACCAAGGGCAACAGAGTAAGACCCTGTCTCAAAAAAGAAGGAGAGAGAGAGAGAGAAAGCCCCAGAAGATTAAGCCCTTGTTAAACAAATGGGTTGCAAGTATTTTCTCCCATTTATTTAGTTGCTTTTTCACTCTGTGGATTGTTTACAGAAGTTATAATGATGTAATCCTGCTCGTCTCTTTTGCTTTTTTTGTTTGTGCTTTTGGTGTTACATGTGTATCTATGAAATCATTGCCAAGAAAAACATCAAAAGGCTTTTCGAGGAGTTTTATAGTTTTAGGTCATACCTTCAAATAGTATTTAATCTACTTTGAATTGATGGTTACGTATGGTGTAAAATACGGTCCAGTTTCATTATCATAATTTTATTTTAATATTTAGGGAAATCTTTACCCTCCATTTAGGTTCTATCAGAGGGAAATTTATTCGGGTCACTCCAGGTTAGTGTCAAAGGATGGAACTTAAATCCATGGAATGTTTCCCAAGTGACATTCTGGGGAACTTTTGATGAGATGTTGAGAATGATCCTCAGAAAAAACCTTCTGCAGGCTGATAAATTTGATAAAAGCTACGTGCTTTCTTGGTGTGTGCCACACCTTTGGGGGGCAAGACACGATTGTAAGAGGGACTTTACTTAGCAAATGCAATCAGTGAAACCTGGTTCTTGTACCCTCAATGAATCCCCAACAATAAATTAAAAAAAAAAAAAGCTACATGCTCTACCCTACCCTCCTTCCTCATCCCTTGAATATTGTAATGCTCATTAGTAGCATATTAGTGAACTCACAATGTCCTCCAGGAAGTGACCTGTTTAACCTTGTACAACCCAGCATTTCCCAGATTCACATGATTGTGAAAATACACATTCTAATTAATAAATACTTCTAAGTTAATTTGTTTTTATAAAGGCATATTGTCTCAGAATAGTTATTTTCTTTCTTCAGAACAGAGTCTCAGAGACACTGAGATAAATCATAACCCTGTGGCATCCTGGAGAGAGAAGTCAATTTGAGATCAGAAGTCCTGGGCCCGTGGTGGCTTGTAGTTAAAGCTGGGAAGATCTGAGGACATCTGAGCCAAATATCACAGTGAGGTAATATCGCAGTAAGGTAATATCCCAGTAAGGTAACATCACAGTAAGGTAATATCACAGTGGGTAAGCTGGCTCTGACTGTTCCAAGGAAGCAAGAGGCATGAGAAAGACATTATTACCATGAGCAGGTCAAGGTCTGAGTCAGTGACCAGTGTCTGGACATATAAGAAACTGATAGCAGGAAAAGCAATTAGAAAGGAATAATGTGGTGCTGACAACTGAAGCAAGGCTTTGGTAGAGCTAGAGACCTCACCTTCACTTTCTCCTTGGACAGAAACCAAGTCCAGGGTCATGAGTGAGGCCTCAAGGCTGGCAGGGATTGTAGGTCTTTGTACCCAGCTGAGCTGGGGAGTAGAAAAGTCTGAAGGTCCACGTGAGAGCCCAGCTGGAGGATGAGTCGGGGCAGGTTCCAAAGGGTGGGTGTCCTAGGAACCTAGGACTTGTAGGTTGTAAGGACCAATTTCCAAGTTCCTACACTTTAAAATCCGGTTGTGGCTCCAAGCAGGAACATGGGGGGAGGTCAGCTGAGGCCCAGAGAACAGGGTATTAGTATCAAAAAGGCAGGTGGCAAGTGTTGGACAATCTGACCCTGAAAACCTGGGAATAGGAGGTTGAAGCCCCATCAGTGACAGTGTGGGAAGTAAAGACAGGATTCCAGGCCCTAAGTGCACAAAACCCAGCTCACCTTCTTTAAGACCAGGTGTATCCCCAGAGTTGGGGGCAAAATTGAGCTTGTAGGTGAGAAGCGAGTTGGATGAATAGCAGTCAAGCAAGACGATATAGTCAGAGCTGAGAAAAATGTGGGCCAAAACGAGGAAAACAGGTGACCCCTCCACACAATGAGTGGGTGGAAATGAAATCAGTTCTGGATGTGTGGGACCTGGCATTGTCCTGGAATAAGATTCTTAGGGGACCTGGAATCTAAATCTCATAAAACGTGAAACTAGATCCCAACATAGGCAAATGCCTCCTTCCACCGTCCAAACTGGTGCTTGAGTTAGTTATCTTTCTGAAGTTTGACTAATATTTAATTTAGAAAAAATAAGCTATAAATTTAATGGCTCCAGACCTCTGTGAGCCCAGGATTAGAGCATTATGTAAATGGAACGTACATTAAAGGTCATTTAATCACACTTCTCACTCCACAGCTCTCAAGCGCATGCTTCACTGCGATTCAAATTCATGACCCCTGGAACTTAAAAATATCACCCACCCGTCCCTGGAGCTCTGAAGCCAGTCAAATGTAACAACTCAAGTGCAAAGTTTAGAATTTTCAACTGCCAAGCAGTTGCAGGCAGTGAAATAGCCAGGTTAGATAATTCAGGGGCTGTGATTATCTACGCAACCCCAATTCAGCAGGCAGTTGGCAACTCTGGATTTTGTTTTGAGTTTTGTAGGTTTAGCTCAAAGCCTCAGCTACATGATTAAACAGTTTTGGTGACTTAAATATCCCAGGATACATTTCCACAAGTGCACTGCAGATACAGTCAAGCTAATAAAAACAACCTTCACAATAAGAATGATTATCTACATTACCACGCTCCCCTTTCATAATTGCTTTTGCTTTTCTCTTATTACACCAAGGGAAAGAAATAGATAAAAATAATCAGGTCTAGTCTAGCTTCTGTTTTGAAAACATTTTCTGGGAAAAATAAATGTTTGCAAACGAAATAAATGTGCATGCCATAGATAATATTTGTAGGTAACAGGGAGGTTCTAGATTAAGAAAAAAACCTGTTCTAGGAGACACCAGTCTTCAGTTAACTATCAAGAAGACCCAATAGTTGTTGGAGAATACGTTCTCATAGAAGACGATGTCAAAGTTGAAAAGTTCTTGGGTGAATCCAGATGCTTGGGGAGGGCATCTTAACCATGTCTCTTACCATATATCAGGATTCCACTCTACCCCACCCGCCCTACTCTAACCATCTCCCCAACTCCAATCAATATTTTTATCCCTGCTCTTGACTATATTTGTACATTTTCAACCCTCATGACCCCCATCTACCCACTCAAATTTATTGTTCCAGCTACATGGTACATTTTCCAGTTCTCCAAGTAGCCCCAAATTTCCTCCACAAATCTTTGCCAGGGCAGCTTCCTCTACCTCAAATGGCCATCCTTCTCTCCTCGACTGCTTCATCTCCTCTTTCAGTGGTCAGTTTTTTGTTTGTTTGTTTGTTTTTTGAGACAGAGTCTGGCTCTATTGCCCAGGCTACAGTGCAGTGGCATCATTATAGCTCACTGCAGCCTCTAGCTTCTAGGCTTTAATGATCCTCCTACTTCAGCCTCCCAGAGTGCTAGGGTTGCAGGCACCTCACCTGACCTGATATGGCTAATTCATTCTTATTTTTTGAGACTCAGCTGCACCATCACCTCTGGGATACCTTCTTCTACGTCTCAATCCCCAGTGGCCTGCTAGGTGTTCCCATCTCATTTTTATTGTGTCTACTGTATGTCAGGAGCTGTGCCCAATATATATGGGATTAAGGAAGGGAAGTTATTAGTAAGTGAGCAGGTGGGTAAAGAAGGAAGGCAGGATGTTAAGAAGGAAGGGAGGAAGCGGGAAGTCATACTGAATGCTAACACAGCATTACATTCAGTAAGGAAAAAACATGGGTCTGCTAACCAGGTGTTTCCAATTCAATTAGCATTGATGAAGCAAACCCAAGTGAGACCATTAAAGTTAACAATTACAGGGCCACATATACAATGACAATAATATAGACTAAACAGTGTGACTATAAAGTAGAGAAGCAATTAAAATGGACTAGAATTAGTCACTCTCTGTCCATCCTGGGAGCACTGTAATTTGCTCCCTTCTTTCCGAGGCCCCATCCTTTGCTTTAGGAAAAGTAAAATTTATATAAAATGTATGTTTCCCTTCTCCCTTTTCTTTTTCTCAGAAATATCGTCATCATAGAATAAGAGAGTGTCTTAGATTTGCTTCAAAATAATTTGCAAATTGGGTGGGGAATGAATGGAATATAGACTAAACAAGCCTGGCTGGGAGGTGGTTATTGTTGAATCAGAGTGACAGATACACTAGGGTTTATTCAACTTTTCTACTTCTATATAGAGTTTAAAATTATGCGTAATAAAAAATACAAAATAAATCTTCATCAGGACCATGAGTCCTGCTCCAGGGGAGGACATGAAACGCTAACTGGATATTTATACACGCCTTCAACAAAATGTAATGCACACAAGTGATGTGCCAGATACTTAACAAAGCATAAGATATTTATCATGATAAACTCAGCTCTCCCTGTGCGCCCTGCTTCCTACCCAGCCTTTAGCCTGAACCTGGTTGTCCCAGACCCTGACTCAATTCAGGGATGATTTAATTTTTGGAAAGATGGTGAGGGTCGTTAATGATCCTATAACTAAGAAATGGGTATGGCTTTCTCCTCTCATCAGATGCCACTGAGGGCCCCTTACATATTAAATATCCACCACATATGAGGGCACTCACCACTGCCAGGCTGTACTGCCTTTCTAGTTTTCAAAGATAAAACATAGGGATGATCAGAGTATATGACTCATAGGATTGTTGGAAGATTAAACGAACGAGCACACACAATCAGAATGCAGGCTAGCGTGTGGTGAGCACCCTGGACATTTTACTATGCGTGCCAGTGTTGGCACCAGCATTAGTATTAGCATTGGGGTTGGTGCAGACACTGGGTTGTTACAATGGCATTTTGAGAAGGGAGAGAGCAACGTGGATTGGTCGAGATGGAGTCATGGAGGAAGTGGCCACACCTCGATGGGGAGGCAGCATATTTTCATACACAGGGAGAGGATATTGGGGGGGGGGCAGCAGAGTTAGGGATGGGCACAGAGAATGCAGGGGAGGGTGAGGAGGCAGTTCTGATGAAGCCTGTGTGAGGAGGAGGGGAGACGTGGAGGATGAGCTGGATGGGTCTGGGTTGGGTTGGGGCAGCAGAGTTTAGCCTTGAAGCAGGAGGCAATGTGAAGCCAGGGGAGTGATGTGCTCAGGGAGGGGTGAGATGAGAGTGTATTTTAGGAGGACCAGGTAGGAGGCCCATGACATCTTGCTCTCGGGAAGGTAGAGACCAAATGTGGACAAGAAGTCCCTAAGCAACTGTAGTATTCTGAGATTTGGCCCAGCATTGGGCTCCATGTTGGGTTTGACAGCCTGCTTGGGGAGACTAGAATTTTCTAGTGGAATTAACAGTGTGTTCCTAAGGCCCATTCTGACATCTGCTTTGCTTCTATGCCTTCTTCTTACCTAACATTCCTAGGTATGTAAGCCAAAGAATTCAGCAGCTGGGATATTCAGAGGCACCTCCCAGAACTTGCCTGGTCTGCCTTTGCTCCCCTGCAGAGAGGAGAAAAAACACATTGCTGGATCTGGCGAGGGGCCTTTGCAGTCACATGTCCAGGGCGGTCCTTGGCTTCTCCTTGGCTCACCTTGTATGCCCCTTTCCCACCTGTCCATACATCGCACTTATTTAAACAATCTCTACCCCCCTTGGCTCCTTCTTGTGGAGTCTCTGGAGAACAAGTTCACTGCCAGGCCCGGCAGCAAGGTTTGGAAAGACTACATGTGCTGCCAAGCCCAGGATGGCAAATTAATGAGAGGGAGAGTCGCGTTACTCCCACTTTTCCTTGGCTGTATTTTATGATAACAAAGAGACTCCAGCTGGGCATTTCTGCCCAACCCCAAGGCATGTTAGAAGCCAGGTGGAGGCACGGCTCTCACTTGGTCACAGCCTGCTCCGAGCTCTGCACCAGCTCCGGGTCCCAACTCTCCGTTGTGCAGGGGGCAGCCTGGGCTTCTTGCTCCATCAACCCTTTTCAGTCCCAGCCTTCCAGGATTCCCCAGGGACCTTCATGGTCTCAGAGTATTGACCTGGGTGGAATCATGGCTCCAACCAGGGCTGCAAGCAACAGGCACACACACCCCTGTGCTTCCTGGGACTCTGACCCTTCTTTCAGAGAGGAGGAATTTGATTGACATTTTCCCCAAGAAGCTTCAGTATGTTCAATATTACCCGTACCATTGTCCCTAAAATTGTCCCACACCTTGTTATGGCCTTTGAAACAAAACTAAGGGAAAATCTGCACATGCAACGTGTTCGTGTGATCCCAGAGTCACGGCCTATACTGGTTCATAGGCTGTACCCAACGTCCTTGCATTGCCAGACCCTTCTCTGCTCTCCTCTCCCTACAACAGCTGTGATCAGCACGATGGCTATCTGGGGCACTAGCAGCCCTGCTGTGGTCCATGGTGCTGCTCCGGAGCAATGCAGGCCATGGTTTCAGCTGGAAGACATCAATCTGGTTAAGGGAGACAGGTAACTGAGCCCCAGAGAGCCTGTGGTGACCACCCAGTGAGGGGAGAGACTGCCTGTGTCACAGGAGTCACGGGAAGCTGGGGAACTGATAAGTTGAGGAGGATTCCTGTGCCTGCAGGATAGATATGAAGGATTTAGGGAAGTAGAGTGGACCCGGGGAGGCTTCCTGAGGGAATGTGAGCCAATGTGCAGGTGCGGGAGCAGCCCACAATGCGCCTGAACCTGCCTGAACCAGCGTGTCCTGGCAGTGGGGGTGACGTTGGAAGGAGAGAGAGGGCATCAGGAAGGACATGGGATGAGCTGAGCACCCAGGGCTGGGAAAGGAGGGTCCAGGTGTGTGTGTAGCTACTGAGGTTCTTTCGGGATACTCTGTCAGCTGTTGTAATTAGCTTGTGAGTTAGCACTGCCAAGGGATCCTAAAACAGCATGGAGGAAATCAGTCAGAGGCCAGTTTGTTTTTTACAGGTCGTGTCTTTCCTTCCAGGTGAGGTTTGCCTTCCTTTATCACCATTCTGCTCTCTATGGTCGCTTAAAGTGATGCCTTGGGAACTTTGAACATGGGTTTCCTGTGGGCAGAACAAGCTGCCAGCAAATCCAGGTATGTGTGTGTGTCTGAGAGACGTAGAGAGGGAACAGAGAGACTACACTGAAGAAGCAGGGAGGAGGGACAGTGGAGGACCTTACCATTGGTATCAGATGAAAGTTTGTGTTTAATAAATGCTGCTGTATTGAACCAAAGGACAAAACAGAATTAAAGAGCTGGCAGAATCCCAAAACCAGAGATGCTAGCGTGGATGTGGAGAAAGGGGAACACTTCTACACTGCTGATGGGAATGCAAACTAATAAGTCCCTTTTGTAAAGATGTTTGGAGAACACTTAGAGAACTAAAAATAGACCTGTCATTTGACCCTATAATTCCTCTACTAGGTATATGTCCAGAAGACCAAAAATCACATTGCAACAAAGGTATTTGTACCAGAATTGCAGCCCAATTCATAATCGCTAAATCATGGAAGAAGCCCAAGTGCCTATCGATCCACAAATGGATTAATAAATATACATACAGGATGGAATATTATGCAGCCTTAAAGAAAGATGGAGACTTTACCTCCTTCATGTTTACATGGATGGAGCTAGAACATATTCTTCTTAGCAAAGTATCTCAGGAATGGAACAAAAAGTATCCAATGTACTCAGCCCTAATGTGAAACTAATTTATAGCTTTCATAGGAAAGCTATAGCCCAATTATAGCCCAAGTATATGGGGAAGAGGGAGAGGGAGGGGCAGGGAGGGGGGAGGAGCAGTGGAGGAAGGGTGATCGATAGGACCACACCTATGGTCCATCTTACAAGGGTACATGTGAATCTTTCTAAATGTAGAATATAAATGTCTTAACACAATAACCAAGAAAATGTCATGAAGGCTATGTTAACCAGTTAGGTGAAAATATTTCAAATTATATATAAAACCAGCACACTGTACCCCATGACTACATTAATGTACTCAGCTATGATTTAATGAAAAAAATAAAGAGCTGGCAGAGTGAAGCAGAGGAAGTGGAAGTCAATTACTTTGGGCCAGTTTTGCTTTTTCTTACTCTTAGGCTCTGTGGTTCTTTGCAATTTTAGTGCCCATAACCCTGAGGTAGCTGCCTCCCAAATGCAGAGACCCTTAAGAGTATGAGCAGTTCCATGTTAAAATGTCATCACTGGCTCAGCGCCTGTGGCTCAATTGACTAAGGCGCCAGCCACGTACACCTAAGGTGGTGGGTTCAAATCCCCAACCCCGGCCCGCCAAACAACAATGATGGCTGCAACCAAAAAATGGCCGGGCGTCGTGGCGGGCGCCTGTGGTCCCAGCTACTTGGGAGGCGGAGGCAGGAGACTCGCTTGAGCCCAGGAGTTGGAGGTTGCTATGAGCTGTGATGCC
>CAUYQV010189025.1:0-24176 GCA_963574575.1 Galagoides demidoff
GGTTCGAATCCCCAGCCTGGGCCCGCCAAACAACAATGATGGCTGCAACCAAAAAATGGCCAGGCGTTGTGGCGGGTGCCTGTGGTCCCAGCTACTTGGGAGGCAGAGGCAGGAGACTCACTTGAGCCCAGGAGTTGGAGGTTGCTGTGAGCTATGATGCCATGGCACTCTACCCAGGGGGATAGCTTGAGGCTCCATCTCAAAAAAAAAAAAAAAATCATAAACATGGGAAAACCTTGAGAACTACATGACATATATATGTCATAAATAGAAAAAGATATATAACTTATAGATAGAAACAATCCCCAGATTCCTATTTCACAATTGGTGAAATACATCTCCCATAAACAATTTGATGACCATAAATCTTAATGTGTCAATTGCTATATGCTAATTAAAATCACTTTGATTCATTTTACATTATACCCTTCAGACATTCTTTTCAAATAGCATTTTATAATAAATGATGAAAATTAGATTGTAAACAACTTCTTGGTTGAAGACTGAGAGTGTTCAAAGTATTGAGGAGGAAAGAGGGTTTCTGATTGGGTCTTATACTACTCAATAGCAGAGGAAAAGGAGTGACGGAAGAAGAAAGCAGGTTAGAGTGGAGACAAGGAACTCACACTGAGTCCTTGAAAAAAGTGAAGAGTAGCCAGTTAGAAGAGTAAATAGAAGAATTTTAGCCACAAATGGAAAGGAGAACATCTCCTCTTCAGCTTGAAGGAACAAGCTTTTGTCATTTTTTGTAAAATTCACAACAGTGGACCTGGAAACACGTTTCTCTGGTGCCCTAACAAGTGCGAGTGATCAACTGATAAATTTAATAATAAAAACCTGCACAAATGTTTGGTGGAAATGTCTAATGAGTTTACTTTCCTGGCACAAATGTTTTCTCTTCCTGCTTATTGCTGTCTTCTTTTCCTCCCTATTCAGAAGGAAGATGGATCAATAACTTACAAGCATGAAGACAAATGACATATCAGAGCAATGGTAAAAAAAAGCCTGAAAGAAATTTGTTTTTCCAGCTTTCTGAGACCCCCTGAACTAGTTAGAATACCTAGTAATAAGCTTCCTTTTACATTACAAAAGTAACCTCATTTTTGACAATCATGAGAACACACCTTCTAGACCATGAATCTATAAAAGTTCTTGGTCATAGCCCCTGGATGTTATATTTTAAAATGCTTTGCTGTGTTTGTGCTGAGGCCAAGTTTCCCACGAACTGCTTTTAGCTAATAACAGAGTATATCAGTGACACTAAGATACACAAAGTTCCTGGAACCTAGGACACCTCTGATGGCTGAATTTAGCTCCAGGACTTTGTTGCTCAACTCATCTTAGACTGCAAGGTGGCCCAGGATGCTTACACCCAATCTTCCTCCCTGTATTTTTCACTTAGGAAAACACTTGCATCGTAGTCTGATGTTTCTCTCAGCTTTCATTTTCTCTCACAGGCATTTGACCTAATAACATTTCATTTTGTCTTGGTGTTTACTTCTTAGAAGACTCAATATAACACACCACTGATGTATGCTGGACAAAATATTTGCTGGCGGAAAATATACACCTTTAGTTACTGCAGGAGTTAACACAGAAAAGAGTTTCCCCAACTTCTCAGTGTGCCAGCAGTTAACCAGGTAGAACCCCTGCCAATCAGCATGAAGGGGCTAAGACTGGCAAAACCATATTCTAGAAATATTTTCATATTTAAAATTTCAGAATTCTTTGTCAAGGTGAATCCTATGTAGAAGGAGAAAATAAAATCTGCCCAATAAAAGAAAAGGAAACAGATCATGAGAATTAAAGTACGTTGAGTAGCTCTGATCTCTGGGTGGAAACTTCTTAGAGACCTGGAGCTCTGAAGGTAGAAGACCTGCTTGTAATGTTTATACAGATGAAGAGCCATATGCCCACTGCTCCAGCCCATGAGACTCTGAAAGATGACATCCCGAAGAGCCATGAGAGTGAGGAAAAGCCACTTAACTACTTCCTTAGATGGTAAGGCATAGCAATAATGAATATATGGGCTAATTTCAGATTTGTTCATGCTGCTGACGGCTGTGACAGAGTAAAGCAAGTTATAACTTATCCCAGAGTTAAAGATCCAAAGGAAGAGGAGACAGGGAACAATGTCCCATGCAGTCTGTGGTTTCAGCTTTCTCCAGAAGGTGGTCCTGGGACTGATGGTGATGGCCTGGACCATGCTAAGGAGACAGGTGGTGCAGATGGAAAGGCCCCGAGCTACCCTCTCCACATAAATTGTAGTTTTACAACTAATATTACGTAGGAAGTCACTGAGATGAAAAGCTGATATTATATATGAGATTACTCCAGCACAAAGTGTCATTGTGTTAGTAAAAGCCAGGTGGATGAGAATAAGGTCAATGGGTTTTTTCTTAGGACCCATGACAAATAGGTGCACATGCTTCACAAACAAAACGAAATTCCCTCCAAGGCCAGGTACAATAACAGAAAGGAAAATTATTTCCCTGATAAAGTTAATCCAAAATATCCTTTGACTTCATGGACAGAACAAAGAAAAAGAAAAACCTTTTCAGAAAAACAAGTAATGATGACATGTGTGTTAGTCCATTTTGTGTTGCTATAACAGAATATCTGGGACTGGGTCATTTATAAAAGAGACGTTTTCCCTAAGGATGGAAATCTCAAAGGTATGGCCTTGGCTTCTAGCAAGGGCTTTCACTGATACTGGGTAGGTGGCGCCCCAGGCAGCATGGGGGTGCTGAGGGGAAGACCTGCCACCTCCAGCCCTGGGTATTGGTGCAGTGGCAGCTGGCAGAGGAACCAGTGGGTTGGGAGAGGGTGTAGCAGAAGGCTCCCATAGCCAGAGGGGTCAGACAACTGACCCCTAAATACATAAAGCAATCCTTTGCTAACATTCAAACAAACTGCACAAACTATAAGGAGAGAGAGAAAAGCAGCAGGGTTCTATAGAGATAAATAGAAAAAAATTGTGACCATGGAATAGAAGATAAGATAGTAAAAGAGCTGGGAGAGCACGTTTTGGGAGATGTGTGCCCAGTGGGGTTGGGGGAGGTAGCAGCACCTTAGTTTCTCTGTCCCCTTGACTGTGGTTGAACAGGGAACCTTCATTTCCTAGGCCTGGCCAGTTTCATGAATGGACTGTATCCATTCATTAATGCACTTGTTCATCTTACCCCAGTGGAAGGAACCATATCCATTCATTTGTTGCCAAGTTCTGGCTTAATATAACTACAAAGGATCCATGCAACTGTATATACCCCTAGACAAAGAACCCAGGCAGAGCACAGAGATTTTTTTCCCACTTGGATTTTTCCCTCTGCCAGGAACTCTGGTGTTTTTTTCTCTGTGGTCTTTTCTGTAAAATAAGTTTTGTCTTACCACTGATCTGTGGTCCATGGATTCATTCTTCAAATCACTAAGACCGAGGACCTACTGAAGAAGAAATTCCAGTATCGTATTTTGGGGACTCGTCCAAGACAGATCTGTGGCAAAGCAATGGGACCCCTTACCTCTATCCTATTTTTCTCTATTATTAGTTATAATAATGGAGACTAATAATTTTGATGTCCATCAGGCAGTAAAAGTGCATAGTTCAGCTGCTGACTTCCAGGTCACAGGCAAGAGGCTGCTGGGGAATGAACTTCCTAATTCTCCTTGGCTCCAGAGAGGAGCCAAAGGGCATGTTAGAGGGCTTTTTAAATTGTTCTGTGTTCACTCCTTTTCTCTGGCTGAGAACTGAGAAAAGAAGTAGCACCCAGAGGTCCTGGGGTCCCCAGCAATGGTTCTGATCCCAGGCCAACCAGAGGGCCTTCTAAAAAACTCTCCCAGCTCTTTTACTCTCCTCTCTTCCATGGTCCCCAATTTTTTCTATTTATCTCTATAGAACCCTGCTGCTTTTCTCTCTCTCCTTATAGTTTGTGTGGTTTGTTTGAATGTTGGCAAAGGATGGCTTTATGTATTTAGTTAAGTTTGTACTGGCTTATTCTGATATTTTTCAGATGTTATAAGTGTGTTATAAGGTCATTTTTATTATTGCCTTTCATAGCAAAATTAAATTCAGTTTGCTTTTTGCATGTCTTAGAGAAAAAAAGCTGAATCATGTTAACAGAGGCTTAGAAGTCAGTTCCGAACAAATAGCAAAATGACTTCCCTACATGGCTTTTCTGGGCAACCAGGAGCCTATGAAGGGAAGCCCAGGGCTACTCCCCAAGACAACTTCCCCTGAAACCCTAGGCTACAGTTCAGCATCTTAAAAATGAAGAAAGGCAAGGAAAATGATCCCAAGTATTTGATTTTTTCTGGTCTATTGATGTAAATGGGAAAGTTTAAGATAATTTCATGTTTCTCTAAGACTTCTGGTAGTTGTAACTAATTCTAAGGCAAAAGTTTCAAAGTGTCTCTCAACCCCAATTTGTTAATGAGTTTAGTTATTATTGCCTTGCTAACTGGGAGAAGAAAGGAGTTTGGAAAACATAGTATTTAAGACCTACTAATGATAGAAAGCCTATTTTCCTTTGTTACTGGGAACTTAGAAAAAGTTTGTAAAAATTATAAAAGGTAAATGTGCAAGCACCACACAGACGTTTTCTCCAGGGTGGGGCTCATCTTCATTTTGATTGATACTCTGGTGCAGGCAGAGAAAGGGGCAGAACTTGCATCAGGTGGAATCAGGCTCCTGGATATCTGATTTCTCAGGCTGTGCTGCTGGCAAGTAATAAGCACAGGAAAGCCCATAAGTACAAAGTGCTACACTGGTAATTATGGCTAAATGCAGACAAGTCAGAGGCTGGGGAAGCCACTCTCCTCAGGGATTCTTCCCCAAGCATTAGAAGGAAGCTTCCTTTTGTTTGGCCAGAAGGCTTCTTGGGTTGGTCAGAAGATGCTTTTACAACTCAGGAACACAGAGGGTGGGACTGATTAAGATGCTGAATGTTCTTCCCACAGATGGGTAACGTTCTCTTTCTAAGAAAACACCCAGGTAACACATTCGCTTGCCAAGAGAACTGTCATCAGATGGGACCACTATGGTTCCTGGATACCTGATTTTTCAGCCTGTGCTGCCAGAACACCCTGCTGGGCTGTGCTGGGACATGTTTGATCCCCAGACACTGAAAAAGAATGTAGGGTTTTCCTCTGCACCGAGGCCTGACCTTAATAGTGACTCTCAAATGGTAAACAATAACCACCAGAGGATATTCTAAAATAATGGCAAACAAGAGGAGAGATGGTCTAAATTATCTATGTGCAAGTTTTTGTTTTTCTCAGAGCAAACCCCCAACTGTATAAAACCTGTCAGATAGATTCAGCTCTCCTGGCTGTGATAACTTCCCCCAAATGACCAGGGATTCCTGAGAGAGATGCTGTCACCACGTAGTTCAAACCCGTCATCTAATTCTCCCACACCTTCCTCCATGCCTTTAGAAAACCCCAAGAAGGAGTTTATTCCCAGAGTTTATTCCATTCCTGTTGGGACCCCCAGAAAGCAACTGTACCCTCCTTTATGTTCTTTGGTTGAAACTGCGAGTGGTCAAAGAGGAAATGTGCAAGTATTCACTCCATTTTCTTTGGCAGATTTAAATCAAAATTGATTTAGGAAAATTTTCTGATGACCCAGATAGGTACACAGATGTTCTCCAAGAGTTAGGATAAAAGTTTGGCCTCTCTTGGAGAGATGTAATGCTACTAGTGATCAAACTTTAACTTTTACTGAAAAAAAAAAATGAAGTTTTGGATGAGGCTAGAAAGTTGGGTGATTTGTGGTTCGTGTCCAATACTGATAACAGTATATCTCCTAAGGAAAGGGACAGATACCCCATGGGAAGGTGGTCAGTTCCCTTTGAGGATCCTGAATGGGACCCTGAAAAACAAGGTGGCGTAAACATTTTGTAACATGTATCCTGGAAGGTTTACATTGATCCAAGAAAAAGCCTAAGAATTATTCTATGTTGTCTACTATTTGCCATGAGCAAAATGAGAAACCCTCAGCCTTTCTTGAGCAGCTTATGGAGGTGATGAGAAAACACTCAGTTGACACCCGACTCCTTATAGGAGTTAAATTATTTAAATTTCAACAGATCCTTAAAAAACTCCCAACTACATTTTTACATTCAACACTGAAAGAGCTTTTCTCTCCTGGAGATCTAATAATGATCAAAACTCTTCCCTCCAAGTCACCTTCCCTGACCCCAAGTTGGGAGGGTCCCTGTTCTATTATCTTGTCTTCTTCAAAAGTTGTTAAAGTTATGGGAGTAGATTCCTGGACAAGTCAGTCACAAGTAAAATCCTGGAACCCACCATCTCCTACAAAAGCAGACCAGAAAGGGAATCAACCACAGCCCACCTACACTTGTGAGCCTAAAGAAAATTTTACATTATTATTTAGAAGACAGCAAGGAAAGTGTTAATATAGTTCTCTTTTAATATCGATGACTTTGTGTTTCCAACCTGGCACTACTGACACTGTAATTAACCCCTTCCTTTCACTGTTCTACCCTTGCTTTTTAATGTGCTAATCAGATTTGTATCTTCCAGAAATGATGTCATCAAGCCACACACAGTAAAGATGGTTCCAGTCCAAGACCTGATTCTTTTGCAGACCCCTGGATCACTCTCCCTCTGGAGAAACCCTTATTGCCCCCTTCTCTCATCTTCCAATTCAGCAGAAAGCAGTTCTTCAGCCATTTTCCCTAACAGCAATTAGAGTTTCTACTTGGAGAGGGAGAATTAATACCAGGCGGGTAGCGCCCCAGCCAGCTCTGCAGAGCTGAGTGGAGGACCTCCACCCTGGGTGTTGGTGCAGCGGCAACCAGCAGAGGAACCAGTGGGTTGGGAGTGGAGGGTGCAGCAGGAGGCTCCCACAGCCAGAGGAGCTGGACAGCTGCTGGGGAGACACCAGCGCCTTAGTGTATCTGTCCCCTTGCACTTGTGGCTGAACAGGAAACCCTCTATTTCTTAGATCTGGTCAATTTCATGTAAATTTCCTAGGCCTGGCCAATTTCATGACTGTATCCATTCATTAATGCACTCATTCATCTTATCCCAATGGAAGGGACTGTATCCATCCATTTGTTACCAAGTCCTGGCCAAATGTAACTACAAAGGACCCATGCAACTGTATATACCCCTGGCCTAGACAAAGAACCCAGGCAGAGAGCAGAGATTTTTTTTCCCACTTGGGTTTTTCCCTTTGCCAGAAGCTCTGGTATTTTTTTCTCTGTATTCTTTTCTGTAAAATAAATCCTATTTACCACTGATCTGTGGTCCATAGATTCATTTTTGAAATCACCAAGACCAAGGACCTACTGAAGAAGAAATTCAGGTATCATCATAATGTGTCAAAACCTGATCTAGAAGGTCAAAGGAGAAGCAGACACGTGCAAGGGAGCAAAATCTGAGATGTATTATAGCAACCCACCCTCCTGCATTATACATAGTCCACTTGATTCTATGAGTATCATTGTTTATAACAATAACTTTAGCCAGGTAGTTTATAAAGAAAAGAAATTTGTTTCTTACAGTTTTGGAGACTGAGAAGTTCGATTTCCGGGGACCATATCTGATGAGAACTTTCCTGCTAGTGGGAACTGTGTGGAGAGCTTTGATACAGTGCAGGGCATTACACAGCAAGGGGGCTAACCCTGCTAGCTCAGGTTTCTCTTCTTATAGATTCACCACTCTCACTCCCATGATAATCTTTCATTTATTAATCCATTAAAGGATTAATCCATCTATGATGGCAGAGCTCTCATGGTCTAATCACCTCTTAAAGGCCTCACCTCTCAATGCTGCCACATTAAAGATTAAATTTTAACATGAATTTTGGAGGAGGGAAATATTTAACCATACCAATCACCTTCCTTATGTTCATATACCTACATATATAACAGTATTTTCTCTGACAATCCTGTTTCACTTCGTTTATTTCCTGAAACATACTCAAATCCACTCTGTAATCCTGAATATCATCTCTTCCCACTTCCTATATATAACCAGTTCTATACTGTGCTGAACACTGCAGGTTTCCATTTAGATCCCCTTAGTAGCAGGTGCATCCATACTCAAGCTGCTGTGAGGGTTGACTGGAAACAGTTTTCAGCTGGCACCTTCTCTGGACAATTGCCCTTGGTGAAAAGAGAGCAACCTGCACCAGGAAGATAAGCACTCTCTCTATCCTTACTCAGAAACCTTGCCTAGGCTAATTACTGACTTAACATGGATAACACAATGTACCATGGCTAATATGCCATATCACGGGCTCAATTTGCAGGTCTCTCTCTGTTATGCAATTTGCTCCATGTTCTCCTAGACTGCAGGCAGCTGAAACATTTTCAATCTGTGGGCCAGATTGTTCATCTGCCCACACCTGATATATCCCCTTCTATTCCTCTCACTCCCCCACCATGTGAACACACATTTCATTTTCAGAATCTGTATGTAAGGAACCTAGCCAAGGTTAATGTTCTATGATTCTATGTTTTTGTTTTTAGGTTTCACATTTCATTTTTTAAAATTCTTCATTAAATCCTAACTGTGTACATTAATGCATTTATGAGGTATAATGTGCTGATTTGATAAACAATGTGGAATGCTTACATCCTAACTGATTAAAATAACCATCTCCTCGCTTACTTATTTGTTGTGGTAAGACATTCATACTCTATTCTTAATAGTTTAGAAATGCATCATTGCATTATGCACATTAGATTAGGTCCCCTCAAATACCCTCCCTCCTCCCAGCCTCCTGATGCTATGTTTTAACTTTTGTCTAATCTTACCATTCTCTCACACAGAAATACTACCTGAATATCTTATATCATGAAGGATCTAACATTTTCCTAGTGCATCACTCCTCCTCCATGTTTTTCTGTCCATTTCCTGCCAGAATGAGATTTTAAATCAGAAACCTGTATGTTTATGTCTTACAACTTTTTCAAAGCTTTACATTAGTCCCACCACATTTGTCTTCTTTTGTACAAAGCTTACATTTTTGGTCTCCTTGCTTTTCTATCAAACATATAGTGAATTGCTAAGGTACATTAAACTCTGGCAAACAAATTAAATCTCAGCATTTATCTTACCTGTGAAAATATGCACAAGCTCCCTATGCCAATCTCTCTCACCTCTACCACCACTCATTTCACAGGTTCCTCCCATCACCCCTCAAAAACCAGCTTAGACTTCTCTTCCCTGCTAAACACTTTTGGAATTCATTCGACTGTGTTGTCATTGTCTGTTTCTCACTTTTCTTCTTCCATTTGACTGTGAAACACATGAAAGACTCTCACTTTCCATGTGAGCTATCTGACTGTATGACTGCAAAATAATATTCAATCAGCAGTATATAAACAAAAAATCAAATGAGGCATGCAGTTAAGGTGTGTAAAAGTGCTTGTTAATGACCGAGGTGATGTTAGCCAATTAGGAGAGGTACTGTGTGAGATTCTTCTCCATGAATCTAAAAACAAAGTGACCTGGAAATTTTAAGTCAATCTATGTTAGATGACATATTCGTTAGGGACGTCATTGTCTCTTCAGATATGAAGGTGGCTTTGAACTTCAAGGCCGCCATTCATGTTACCATCTCCAATAAGTCACATGCATCATCTTTCAAGAGACACAGTAAATTCTGACGAATTTACATTTACTCTCTCCCCGCAGTGACCTGCTTCTGACTAATTAGTTGCTATTTTCCAAAAGTACTATTCTGAAATATCCACAGGGGTGTTGGAATGAGAATTTTGTCTTTGTTGTCCAGAATGGGATGACAAATGGACTGGGTAGGTAACAATTATACCTCCCCCAGCAGTGGAGGCAATGAGAGGTCACATACGTTCCGAAGAAATCTTTTCCAAGGCTTTCAGAACCATTAGGAAGATTGACTAAAGGTAGCCTGGAAAACATGGGGTACACTTCTTAGAGCTGTTGACAGAGCCTATCTACATAAGGGACAGCATGACCTCAAGGTGCTGAGAAATAATAAGCCAGAAGGCTTAGTGATGTTTAAATTTCTGCAAATAGGGGTGTTATTAATGAGATTGGGTTTTGTTTGTTTGTTTGTTTGTTGCAGTTTTTGGCAGGGACTGGGTTTGAACCCGCAACCTCTGGCATATGGCACCAGTGCCTTACCCCTTTGAGCCACAGGCACTGCCCATAATGAGATTGTTTTTCAAATCTATAATAAGGATTTTTGACTTAGAGTAGATTTAAAGATTTAATCAGGGTAAGTATTAACCTCATGTTAACTTCCAATTCTGATCTACAGCTTTATTTATCTAAATATATTAATATTTCAGTCCCTAGTAAAACACTTTTTAACTGAATTGACACCTTTAAAATGGGTCATACTCAGAAACTATTTTGAAGGACCATATGGACCAGCATGGAAAATGATAGAGCCACACGTCTACGGCCATACCACGCTGAATGCGCCCGATCTCATCTGATAGAGTCACCCAAATTTATTCGGAAAATATTTCTGAATATTCACCAAGTATTAGGCCGTATATTCAGTATACATCATTCAACAGAAATCACCAGGTGGTTTTATAGCAAAGGGCTACTCACTATTAGGGAAAGATCACGGGTGGAGAAACTAAGCAGATATATGCAGTGAGTTCCATGGGAGCACCTGATGGGTGGCAGAGTGCAGTCATTCAGAGGAGAAGCATGAAAAATGAATTCTTAGAGAATGTGGCATAATGGTGGAGCCTAAGGGAAGGGGTTATGAATATTAAGAGTTATGAATGTGAAAGGTAGAAATGGAGGGGCAGGAGGAGCAAATGAAACTTCATAAACAAAGGCATAGAGTTACCAAAGTGTTGTACAGGGAAGGAAACAGAAGGTAGGTTATTTGGTCCCAAAGAATAGTACATGAATTGAGATGGCAGCCCATAGTTGACATTCCTTGAACAAATCTCTAATCTTTTTTTTTTCAAATCTCTAATTTCTTTTCATTTATTGCTCCCACTGCAGAACTAACAGGCACTTTAAATTATTCTGAATTACTAGCACTCTATGCTCCAGACATAATGAATTATTTGTAGTTTTAAAATGCATAATTCTAGTTCATATACATGTGCATGGTGACACCTATGCTTAGAATCCAGCTTTCTCATATGTATAGGGTTTTGAAAAATCATAGTAACTTTAAAAAATTATAAAGTATCACTAATGTCATGTTTCTTCTGACGCCCTCCCTACCATCAGCTTGCTTTAGTATTTTATCTTCTCTGTTCTCAGGCAGCACCCGTGGCTCAAAAGGGTAGGGCGCTGGCCCCATATGCCGGAGGTGGTGGGTTCAAACACAGCCCCAGCGGAAAAAAAAAAAAAAAAAAGAGAGAGAGAAAGAGAGAGAAAATATCTTCTCTGTTCTCTGACAGGTTGGGTCAGAGTATTTGTTGACTTACATATCTCACAGCCTTATGAAATTGCTTCCTATAATAGAATCTCAAAATTGAAATGGTAACTGTGTGAGGTAATACATATGTAGTTAGCTAGATTTATTCATCTCGCAATCCAAAACATTATGTAGCACATTATAAATACATATAATTTTGTTTGTCAATTAAAAGAAATACAAATTCTTAAAAAATAAGAATGTCAAAATTGAAAATTTGGCTTAGTCCTCAGGTCCCACAGATGTTTATTAAAGATGTTTATGAATGCATCTTGGACAGATCTGGTTTTATAATTCTTGGATCCCAGGAGCCTACAACCTTGTTTGACATTTTTCAGTGTTCAAGAAAGTGGCGTTTAGAGAAGATTGAAGGGAGAAATTATTGGATGAGAGCTATTCTGTGAATCCTGTCAAGGAGAGGAGTAAACCTAGGAGAGGTCCTTTCATCAGACACTCAGGAATCATGACATATCTGCCTTGTTGTTGATGCACACTGGGGACTAATGTGTAACTCAGGCTCATGAAAATTACAGAAGTTCTTTATGGCAGGGAACATGAGTGTAACTAAAAAATAAATGTGCTCTGGGTGATGGTGATCGATACTGCAGACTTTTCAAGAACTACATCCAGCAATGCAGTAGGAGTATCAGCTATGGGGGTGCTCACATATGCTGAGTGTACTTCCACGTAAGAGTCTGTGGAGTGTATCACAAGCAGCAGAATCACGTGGATTTCCAGGAGCAGCCTTGAAGGAAAGGTACTGCTTGCCAGGAGGCACTTGCAATGTAAAGTGCCCAACAGGAATGTCTCCAAAGATTTTACAGAAGTGTCTAAGAGAGACTGGGCTTCAAGTAAATCAAATAACCAGTCCTCTTGTTCTCAATCAACTATGAGGAAGGAGATAAGAAGCAGACAAAAGCAAGTCATGCCCCTAACTCACCTCAAAGTTTCTCTGCTCATGAAGGGGGAGATTATACTCCTAGTTTGAAGTGCTGTTGTGATTTAAACTGTCTTTATTCATTTTATTGCCTGTATTGGAAAGAAAAATTTAGTATCTACCTGAGTTGATATCAAGGTGTAAAAGATAGGAAAAACAAAAATAAAGCTTCCTTTTTGTTAAAATCATGAGATTTGCTGTTTCAAATGTGCCAATATTTTCAGGGTTTATTTTCCTCTGTAATCTTGAGAACCAGGTGCCCTTTGGGCTCAGCGACAGTGAACAATAAAGGAAACATCATGAGCACTGACATTGGATGAACCTGGTTGTGCCTCCCCACTTTGGCACTCCTATTTGAGGAGTGTGCATTTTCTTCTCTAGGACTCTATTTCATTTTTAAAATGACCATCATATGATCCACATTGTATATTGCATTTGTTCATTGCATTTTCAAGAACGTCTTTCTTTTACATAGTGCTTCATAAATGGCTTAATAATCAGTAATTCATGACAACAACAAAAATAACACTAATTAATAAATAATAAAATTTCACGGATTTGTTGAATAGTTCATTTTGTCAAGATCTGAAATATATTCATGAGGGATTTCTTGTTTCACTTTAGTGATTTATTTGCTTTCCAAAAACTTTGTTCTCCATCCCTACAATCTTTGTGATCATCCCCTTTACTACTCCTCCCATCTCTCCACTTCAGATTAATTTGCCCGTTTCTATGTCCTTCCCTGACTTATCTGCCATCTCTCTCAGGGTAAAAATGTGAATATTCCAGATGTTTATCCAGTGTCATTGTGTCTGGGAGGTAAAACAGTAGGGTAAAAGTGTGAATCTTCCAGATGTTTATCCAGTGTCTGGGAGATAAAACAGTACACAAATTCATAAGAATTCATGTGATTATTTACTCTGAATTTAAAATCCTGGTTTTTCCCTACTTTCTACATGTTACTTGACCTCTGGAAGAGGCAATACTCCCATGTGTAAAATAAGGGTGCAAAACTATATTGGTCTTTGATGGAGACTCAGTTAGCTGATGTAGGTAGTGCCTATGTCAGTGCCCAGCAAGGAGGTGCTAAAAAACACTTTTCTGAAAAGCAGCTATTACTATTATGTGTGCCTTCTACCTGCCTGTTTGTTCAATGTAACAACAAGTCTTTATAATAGTGTACTGAATTACATGTTAGCTTCAAGTGGAAATGAAGAATAAATTTAAAAATTCTTAGAATACTAAATCTTAAAAAAGACAAAATTGGTACATAGTGAAAAGAAAAAGGATACCAGACACAAGATACATAGCCCAAGTAAAAATTCCCACTGTCAGGAGGGAAAATGGGCAAATGATGAAGAAAGACTGCAAAGAATAAGTGCTTTCCCACAATGAGGATGAAATGCATTTCTGTCTGCTATTTCCTATACCTCGCTCATCTGCATAAAAACAAACACCCCCCCAGGCACAGTGCATTGAACACACTGCTGCATATGGCTCCCTTGTGGGCCAGAAGGAAACAGACATTTCCTGATGGCAGTTGGGAAATGACTGGCTTTCTTTTCCCTAGGTCCTGGCACCTCCAACTTCCCACAAATGATGGAGGAGCTCAGACCCTTCTTTCTTACCACCTGCCCATGATCAATCCTGCCTTAAGTGCTTCCCTTCCTAAGCCAAAAGCAGCCCCAATCCATGGTTGGCAGGTACACTCACCTGGGTAGTCTGTGCAGCATGACCCTGGGTGGCTGTTATGACAGGGCAGGACTAGCCAGGACCTATATATTCCTCCCAAGGTCCCAAAGCTCATGGCAACTTTCACTGTTTTCAAGATGTCAACATCATAAGTTTTGGCTTTGCCAGGGGAAAAGTGGACCTTCTGCACAATGTTGATCCCTTGGGTTCAGCTCTACCTGCCCTCTCTCTACCTGCTGCTCCATGATTTACTGAGCCCAGAAAAACTGTGATTCTAATTACAGTAAGTGTGCAGTAATTAGTAGGAGGCACCATAATGATGAACAGTTTTCTAAGGGACACTGATTTCTTGGACTTTATTACTTCTCATCCCATCTTTTCCATTCACCACCATAACTCAGGAACCAATTTGGAAAAAAAATCTGAGAATCAAAAGTAGTCACTTTCTGTTCATTTTTAAAGTACACCCTACATTGGATAATGAAAGATCATTTAGTGCTATAATTGGGAGCTCCACTTGGGATGTAATGTCTAGAATATGACAGAAGCAGGGCTTCTGGAGTGCTGGTATTGTCTACTCCTTGATTTGGGGGGCAAGTTGTAAACATATGAATCAGTTCATATAGATCATTGAGATATTAACTTACAATTTTCACACCTCTTTGTAGGAATCTTTCTTTTAAAAGTTTTCTGTCAAATAATGCCACTGGCTCTGGAAACTCATGTCCTAGACTCATGGCCCACACCATGGAATGTGTGCAGACCTTGCTGTCAGAGTTCTGGGTTACTAACACCATTTTAAGAAACAGTACCTCTATTGTTCACTGTACCATAGAGGGACTCAAGGAGAAGAAGGAAGTTGATCTTGGCATCCATCACCCAGCAATACAGATTAGTTTAAATAATACTTCTCTAATCTATGCACACCTTTCCTTCCTGAGTGGCCAGTCCAGTTCTTGATGCAAAGGAATATGAAGTGATTGGAAGCAGCAGTGACTTAACATTCAGGTAAATATTTTTTCTAGCCACAAGAGCACTTGTATTTCTGTCTGCTGAGTGAGGCGAAGAAGAGGAGAGAGAGAAGAGGACTCCTACTCATGTCCAAAGGAATTGACCTGCTGGAAACTCCTGTGAGGTTTTCCTGCACATTCCTGGATGATGCAGCACCAGTCTCCTCTGCTATTGAAACATGAAGAGAAAAATTGCCCTCATTTGCTTTATTTATATTTGATACGTCAAGTTCCTCAGTGTGATATTTGAGCTTCCTCCAACCCAAGTGTATACATGAGTATATGACTATGTCTTAACCACATTATCTACTGTTTGCAGAGCTCTTATAAATGTAGGCATAAGTAATTGCATAGTGAGCAGAACAGTTTTCTAAATTTCTGCTCAATACAAGTGAAATGATCACAAACATTTAATAATAAACTATACATCTAGAACATTTCATCTCAATTATTTGAACTTCATGACAACCAGAGAAATAAATAAGATGCTGAATCCAGATAAGTTAAATTAATTCCTCAAGGATGCATAAGATACCAACCTAGATCTCATGACTTACAATGTATTCATCAAAGGTTTCCTAAGTAAATAAAAGAACAAGCTACAAACTGGCAAACTATATTTACAATGAAGGATTCTGAATTAGTATTTACAAACACTAGAACCTCCATATGTTGGCCACCTCATTAAAGTTGACCTAATTTTCACAGATTAGACATACACAGCATGTATGTATCAATACAGTAAGCCTAGTTCCTTATGTTGTCCACCTCCACATGTTTACCAGTTTGTTAAGTCCCTTGGGTGGTCATCTTACAAGACTTGTTAAAATAACAAACGGATAAACCAAAACACATACAAAGAACGAAAAAGGAATCGTCATTTCACAAAAAGGAAAAATGAATGTATTATTAAAAGATGCCAGTGTATATTAAACAAAAATAGAATAATTTAATGCCAGTATATGTTAAAACTTCAGTAAAAATAATATTTTTAATCAAAATTAAAAAGAATATCAAGTTTGATGAGGATATAGAAGAAAATGTTAATTGACACATCAAGGGAAATTGTTAGAACTACTGATTAGTATGTTTTAACCACTCATATCCTATGACTCAGCAAAAAATTACTACCATCTAGTTATATTTATGTGATATAGTCATGCATTAATAATGATGGGGATATTTTCTGAGAAATGCAATTTTGTTTTTGTGTAAACATAATAGGGATGTACTTACACAAACCTAGATGGTATGGCCTCCCATACACCTAAGCTAAATGATAATATATTGCTCCCATTATATAAACTTGTGTAACATGTTATGGTACTAAATACTGTAGGCAATTGTAACACAAAGGTAAATGTTTGTGTACCTAAACATGAAAAAGGTACAGTAAAAATACAATATTATAATCTTATGGCACCACCATCATATATGTGTTCTGTTGTTGACCAAAATGTCATTCTGCAGTGCATGACTGTATTATTAATATTTCCCTTAGAATAAATACTAGCTTTCAAGTATAGAATCATTATCATCATCTGGGAATTTGTTAAAAATGGAAATTTTACTGTTCACCTCACATCTACTGAAATAGAGACTTTGCTGGTGGGATCCAGCAATCCATGTTTATAAGACCTTCCAAGTTATTCTGATACATAATCAAATTTGAAAACCTCTGCCCTAGAGTAGCTCTTACACATTTGTACAGGAAACAAGGAAGTTAACATAATCGATTTAAGTGCAAAAATAACAAAAAAAGAGCTAAAAATAAATTTAACATGTTAAGAGAATAAATAAAGTAATATTATGGTATGGTTTTCCAATGGAATATTTATAACACTAAAAATAATCTTATCTACAACCACAACATGAGTGGACCAAGTGGCAGAGACAAGTTGTAATACCATATTAATGGACTTTCAAACAAAATTAAAACATATGTTGAAGTTCATATATTTGATAAAACTAAAATAAAGTGGGAAAATACTAATTTTTAAATTTTTCTGATATTTATTTCTAACTTAATAGGATTTTTTAAATATAAATTCATTCTGAGCAGCTGAGGGATTAGCTCAAGTGGTAGAGCACTCAGGCATCTCCTAAACTCACTGTGAATATTTAATGTAATAAAATACAAATGAGTGTTTGATAAGTTACATAAATGCCATAAAAATTTATCTCACTATTGTAGTATAAATTCACCTCATCATGGAAATGAGTTCAAATCCAATTCATATTTACTGTTTTCAGCATTTATTCATCCACCTACTCCTCAGTTGATTATCTAAACAGCTTTCATTGGATATAATTTACTTCTAATGAAATTTAGTGACTTTAAGTATATAATTTCATGATCTTTGGTAAATATAAACAGTTATGCAACCAGCCCTTGGTTAAATTTTAATTGAGACATCACTCACTCACTAGTTAGGCACTCTGAGTCAGGAACAAAGATTGCAGTGATAAATCAGATAAGAACTCAGATTTCTGCGAACTCACAAAGTAAAGTTGTATGCAGGTTAAATAAAATATGAGATAGTTGGCATGTTAGAACTCAGATGAGATATTTCTTCCTCCCACTTGATGGGATCACAATCTTGCATGGGTCACTGAAGAAAACATAAAAGTCATAACAATACATGTAGTTGATATAACATTTTTAGGCCATTTTCAATCACCAATGTTGAAGCTTCCTCCAAAGGAGGACCAGAGGGAGGCTCCTGTCATTGATGGAAAACTTTCTTTGTTTGTATCCTATCTCCCTGGGTCCTTACTGCAGAGCTATTAGACATGATGACATGAGTAAAGAAAGCTAGTAGGTAAAATTCTATTGGTTAAGAGTGTTATAGGTTTTCCATAATTCAAAGTATAACAAAAGAAGTGAGGTTTGAAATATCAAAAATGTTGGTGAGTTATTTAAATGAGTTCAATGGACTCACATACATTCTTAAAAACAGAATTTTCTCAGGGTAGAAGCAAAAGAGATGTAGTAAAAAGGAACATCAGAGACATTTTTCACACACCGCTGCTTCTTTAGAAAAGGAGTCACCAACCGTATGAAGATATAAGCAGCCTTAGGGAAATAACAGAGGTTTCTAGCTGACAGCAAGAAAAAGTGAACTTCAGTTCTACAACCACAAGGAACTGAATTCGGCCAACAGCCTGATGGGCTTATTAGGAGATTCTTCCCCAGAGCCTCCAGATAATATTCCAGGGCAGCCAACACCTTGATGTCAGCCTTCTGAGAGCTGGAGCAGAGAAATCAGCCAAGCCCACCTGAACTTCTGACCTAGAGAAGGTGAGGTTGAGCATGTGGCTCTCCACAGGGACTCCCAGAGTGCTTAGGCCTTGGTGACCTGGTCTAGCACAGCCCAGCACGTGTGCTCAGAGCCTTTGGCCTCCTGCAACTGTTAATCCTGACTCAATTTAAGCACTACTCTGAGAGTCTGAACATTGCTGCAAAGGCACGAGGAATTTTATTTATTCAAGCTCAGAGCCTGGGCTGCCTTTTAAGAAAAAGCGGAACAGCCCTTACAGACTATTCAGAAAGTCCCTTTATACCCCTCCCCCTTCCCTCCCAGTAGTCCAGCCCCACCCCATCCCCTTATTGGTAGGTAAACCATGTCTGTCCTAAACTGACAGGTACAGGGTGGTCGTGTTCAGGGTTGCTTGGCTCAGGGACGAGTCTTCTTTGTCTCAAGTGAGTGAATGAGAAGGAAGGGATAAAGGTCGCAAGTGGGGCGTGTGCAAAGTAGAGTGGCAGTGCAAAAAAGGGAGGGGGTCAGAATGTGGGCTGAGGGCACAAGGGGGCTAGTGGGACAAAGGGGAGGGGGTCAGGATGTGGGCTGAGTGCACAAGGGGGCTTGCCTAACACCCAGGTATGATAAGGTCCTTGGTATGTGGTGGCCTGTTGTTCTGAGTAAACAACAAAAGGAGGTAGTTTGACTTGAGTTAATTAGTTTGGCTCCCACACAGTCAGGCACCCAAGACAAGCAATGTGTGGAACAGCAACAGCCAGAGGCCTCTGCACCCCAGGCCTTGTCCTTCTGAGATACTAGAGTTTAGAATTACCCTGGAAGGAGGAGGAAGCCGAGAAAATTACCAATATGTATCACTAGACTGCAAAAATAAGATTCAGTGTGGATATACATTGAAAACATAAAGTATTACATAATTCGTCCCTCTGACTGTGGATAAAAATTCAAACAAATTTTAGTCATCATGATCCCTGGGCTATGAGTATTGCTTATTCACCAGGCTTCTCTGTTTCTTCTTATGTGTCTTATAATTCTAAATACCTGAAATTCAGGCCAACTCCTAAATATCTGGACCTTTATATATGACCCATCCACGTGTGTGGAACTTTTATAAGAATATTTCAGACACTAATGTTGGTCTGGGAGTCATGGAATCTAGGTCAGCATCATATGTGTGCATCCTAAGAAAGTCATTTAACCCCTCTGGCTTCAGGACCTAACTTATTCCTCTGGTTGTTTAGACAGTCAAATAATGTGCATGAAATGCTTTAGGTAAATGTTATTACTAATATTATTAACTTTCAGGTCTTCTATTATATTCTGAGCAGAAGTTTTAGCAGTCTGTTTTCTTCTTTACCAAAGCTACTATCACTTATGTTGTCTTTATTCCTATAGACAGCCACACATGAATTTAGAGGGAGCTCAAAGTCCTTAGTAAGTGCTTCTTCAGAGCCCTCCCCCTTCAGTGGCAGGATAGGGTTGAGTCTGAGTCTTCAGCAAGACACAGGCTGCAACAGCAGAGGAGCCTGGTGCTGCATCATTCAGGAGTGCGCAGGAAAACCTCACAGGCCCTGCTAGTGGGTCAGTTCCTCTGGGCATGATTAGGAGACCTTCTCTCTCCCTCCTCCTTTCACTACCACTCACCTCACTCAGATGACAGAAACACAGCTGCTCTTGTGGCTAGAAAAATATTTACCTGAACTTTAGGTCTCAGCTGCTTACACTCACTTCACGCTACTTAGCATCAAGAACTGGACTGGCCACTCAGAAAGGAAAGGTGAGCATAGATCAGAGAAGTTTTATTTAAGCTGATCTGCATTGCAGGGTCCTGGCTGTTAAAAATCAACTTCCTTCCTCTCCTTGAACCCTTTTACTGTCTAATGGACAATAAAGGAGCCCTTTTTGAAAATAATATTAGGGACCCAGAAGTAAGGTGCAATGTTCATAGGCAGGACTACATACATCCCACTAAGCTAGACCAGGACTGTGACTTCAGGACATGAACTTCCAGAGCCAGTGGCATTATTTGGCAGGAAACTTTTAAAAGAAATATGCATACAAAAGTGTAGAAATCATAAGTAAACATCTCAGTGAGTTGTATAAGCTGATGAATATGCATCAACCAGCACACAAATCAAGAAACAGACAATACCAGCACCCCAGAAACCCACACTCTTTGGTAGAAAATGCTGGAAAGGGCATATGAGTAGGTGCCTCCTACTAATTTCTACATATTTGCTATAATTAGGATCAAGATTTTTCTGGGAACAGCAAATTATGGAGCATCAGGGAAAGGACAGACAGAGCTGAACTTCAGGGATCAGTATTATGCAAAAGCATCCCTTTTCCCCTAGCAAAGCCAAAACTTAATGATGTTGACATTTTGACAACAGTAAAGGTGCCATGAGCATTGGGACCTGGGGAGATTATAAACAGGCCCTGGCTGGTGCTGCTCTGCCAAATCAGCCACCCAGAGCTGATGCACTGACACCCAGGTGCAGCCATGATGCACTGACACCCAGATGAGTGCACCTGCCGACCATAGATTGGAGATGCCTTGGCTGTGGAAGGGAAACTGTTCAAGGCAGGACTGGTAAGGGGCAAGTGGTAAGAGATAAGGGACTGAGCTCTTCTGTCACATATGGAAGTAGATGGTGCCAGGATCCAGGGAAAGATGACTGATCACTTCCCAACTTCTATTCAGAAACATCTGCTTTTATCTTGTCCACAATGGAGCCACATCCATGGCACAGTAGCATGTTTCACGCACTCTGCCCTAAGCTGCCACTTCTTATACAGGTGACAGAAGTATAGATGACATCAGAAATCAATGACATTTCAACCTGGGTATGTGGAAGACCTTATTCTCTGCAGTCTCCCATCAGCATGTGTGCGTGGTTCCCTCCTGGTAGTGGGAAATTTTTACTTAAGCTGTGTGTCTGCCTTCTGATGTCCTTCAGTCTTTTCAGGACAGGGTAGTCTTGACTTTTTCATTAAGATTTTATTCAGCGCCTGTGGCTCAAGTGGCTAAGGCGCCAGCCACATACACCTAAGGTGGTGGGTTCGAATCCAGCCTGGGCCCACCAAACAATGGCGGCTGCAACCAAAAAATAGCTGGGCATTGTGGCAGGTGCCTGTGGTCCCAGCTACTTGGGAGGCCAAGGCAGGAGACTCACTTGAGCCCAGGAGTTGGAGGTTGCTGTGAGCTGTGATGCCACAGCACTCTACCCAGGGGGACAGCTTGAGGCTCTGTCTCAAAAGAAAAGAAAAAAAAATATATATATATATATAATCTGGCTCCCTCCCGCCAGCTTCCAGTCCCATCCTAGGACAGTGAGTGAGGAGGAGGACTGCAGCTGCCAGATGAAATACATGACACCCAGTTACATTTACATTTCAGATAAACAGCCAATAATTTTTTTAATAGCGGTATATTCCACATAATATTTTACCTCTTTAAAAAACCCCAAAACAAGACCTCATGGTGTAGTGGCTCACACCTGTAATCCTTATACTCTGGGAGGTCCAGGCAGTGGATCACTTGAGCTCAGGAGTTCCAGACCAGCCTGAGCAAGAGGAAGACCCCATCTCTACTAAAAACAGAAAAACTAGCAGGGCATTATGGCCAGCACCTGTAGCCCCAGCTATTTGGGACGCTGAGGCAAGAGGATCGCTCGAGTCCAAGCATTTGAAGTTTCTGTGAGCTATGATGTCATGGCACTCTGCCAACTGAGGGTAGGGTGACTGAGTGAAACACTGTCTTAAAAATAACAAAATCCAAAACCATACTCTTCCTAAAAAAATTATTCTTTGTTTGTCTGAAATACACATTTGGCTGAGCATCCTAGATACTTATTTGCTAACTCTGGTCACCCTAACAGGCATCGTGTCCTGCACGAGGACTGTCCAGGTAGAGCTGGTGCACAGTGTTGATGGAAGGCATGAAAGGAAGCAAAACCGGGCAAGAGCAGTGTACGCTGGTGACAGTCACAACCCCCCTGAGTCTGAATCGTGCTCTGCCACTGACTGCTTTCTGATTTCAGACAAGTTATTTGCCTCAGTTTCTCCATTTGTAAAAAAAAAAAAAAGGACAATGAATAATGTATTTTTCCTAATTTTACTATCAGGGGTATCCAGACTAAGTAGAATGATTTTGAAGTATTTCTTTTTCTATTGTCTATAAGATTTGACATGATCTGTTTTTTTGAAATTATCTTTTACTTTTACTTATAAATGTTAGTTGTCTATTTTTTTTGAGATTTTGGAAAAAACAAAATAAGAAGTAGTTAACTGATCAAAGTATTCTATAATAGACATACTTCTATCTGACAATGGGAATGTTACTTTCATTGCATTATTATTATTATTACCTAATATTTCGTTGCAGCAATTGTCTGATTTCTTTTCTGAATGTATTTATCTTCTTTCGTTCTTTAAGAGGTTTTTGTTCTCAGTCCTTATGTTAATTATTTTTATTGTCATTACATTTAGCCTTTTAATTCTGTGAAGGCAAAAGTGGAAACCTAATAAAAAAAAAAAGGGGGAGACAATGACATTTCCTATCTGAAAGGACTGTTGTGAGAAATCCATGAACTGACATTTGCAAAGCTCTGAAGCATTTCCCATGGAAACATCAGGGCGTTAAAGTCCCAAGGGCCCCCTTCCTCCCTCCAGGTTAGGAGTTGTGTGAATAAAAGCCCCAGGACTGCCACTCTGATAGGTACTGCAGCCTCTGCTGGTTGCTCTGCCTTTCCTCACTTCCCTCCCACTCTGCGATTCCTGGAATCATCTCCCAGACCTGGCAGCAGGATGAGACAAAAAAAGCATCAAGACTATGAAACTTAAGGAGGCATGTCAACTGATGACTGGGTGAACAAAGGTAGCATATCCACAGGACAAATTATTATTCACCATGAGAAAGAACGAAACACTGAGGCATGCTACCTCATGAATGAACCTCCAACACATTACGGGAAGGGAAAGAAGCCAGACAAAAAAGGTTACAGCTGATGGGCGGTGCCTGCTGCTCAGTGGGTATGGCGCCCACCACATACACCAAGGCTGGCGGATTCAAGTCCAGACCAAGCCTGCTAAACAACAACGACAACTGCAAGAAAAACAACAAAATAGCCAGGCATTGTGGCGGGTGCCTGTAGTCCCAGCTACTTGGGAGGCTGAGGCAAGAGAATCACTTAAGCCCAGGAGTTGGGGGTTGCTGTGAATTGTGACGCTACAGCACTCCACCCAGGGTGACACTCTGTCTCAAAAAAAAAAAAAAAGTTGCAGATGGCACGACCTCAAACATCCAGAACAGGTCCACCAATACACAGATGGTAGATTAGTGGCTGTCAAGGACTGGGGAGTGGAGGGCCAGACCGGGGGGTGGGGGGGGTGGGAGTGAGCAACAGCCAAATGGGTTTCCTTTTGGGACACTAGATAGAGGTAAAGGTTGTACAACATTGTGAACGTCCTAAATGCTATTGAATTGTTAACTTTAACATGGCTAATGACTGACTTTATGTTATGTAAATTTTTACCTCAATAAAAACTACATATCCAGGCTCGGCGCCTGTGGCTCAAGTGGCTAGGGCGCCAGCCACATACACCTAAGGTGGCGGGTTCGAATCCCCAGCCCAGGCCCGCCAAACAACAATGATGGCTGCAACCAAAAACTGGCCGGGCGTTGTGGTGGGCGCCTGTGGTCCCAGCTACTTGGGAGGCTGAGACAGGAGACTTGCTTGAGCCCAGGAGTTGGAGGTTGCTATGAGCTGTGATGTCATGGCACTCTACCCAGGGGGATAGCTTGAGGCTCTGTCTCCAAAAAAAAAAAAAAAAACTACATACGCATATGTATGTATATATAAATACATATA